>MU132149.1:103596-325507 GCA_015039395.1 Ceratobasidium sp. AG-I | reverse complement strand
GCGTGCATATTATGTACTGGTACATCTAAACAAAGCTCACTTTTACTACCTTGTCCCAAATGCAGTGACATGTTGGCGAGATTGCCAGCGAAGTTTCAGCATCACGATGGGGACGTACGCCCACATCAGTACCGCCGATTCAGCTCAAACCCATCTATTAAGACATCAGATACGCTGAACATTCCACGTTGAACTTCGACTCACGGTCTTAGACTGGCTAAAGATAGAACATGAATTAGAACGACTAACATACTATCGCGTTTGATTGTTTTCAGAGATTGAGAGTTTCACACACACCGGGGGTATTACCAGTCGTTGGAGGGGTGCAATAGGTCGCATGGACAACAGCATCCGTAACCAAGAACGCGCCCTCTGCTGAATGGTCTAAGTTCTTCCCTACCTTCTACATCGACGCCCGGAAACATCGGATGCCACTCAAACATGCCACAATAATTCACAGATGCCTTCGTAACGAAAGCATCCTCTTCCTCTCTCGATCCCATCACGCGTGATTGTAGAAATCTACTCGAGAGTTTAGATTACTATCGAGCCGAAGAACGATGAGTCCGGCCCAAGGCCCGGATGTCCCAGGGGACGCGTCTAGCTAAGCGTAGCCCGAAGAGGCCGGATGCTCGATCTTGAATCCTCCTCAACAGATCCATCCCTTCATCGACCTCCAAAAGCAGGATATAACACTTCAAGCAAGGTTATATGTCCAAATAGAGACAACTCCGGCGCCAAAAGATTTCGACCAGGATAATCAGACACACAGCGATGGGTTGAAAAAACGAATGGGATGCTCCTATTATCATGCACAAGAAATAATGTGGCTCACCACAGGTGGTGACTAGACGTCATTACTATCTGCATACACCGATACAAAATGAACGGAAACATGGGTGTGGTGGTAACGGCAGTAAGAAGCAGGGTATGTCGAGTATACAGGGGATGAGGGGGAAAGAGCGGATGGATGGATGTCACTGTAACCAATCAGGGGCACCGCAGTCAAGGATCTAGCGCTGGGCTACGACCCGGTTGGAGACAACTGTTCCATCGACGGTAGAAACCCTGTAGAATTCAAGATCAACTACTGGGCCTCCGGGATGGGGTAATTTGCTCACCATCTCTCGGGGGCGCGTGTTCCAGCAGCCAGGACCTCCGAGTAAGAGGCAGAGCGGGGGCGAGGGTAAACGTACACGCCCCCAGGGCGGTTGGCCAGTGGAATGCGTTGGCCCTCGAGTCGGGTGGCAATAGGGGGAAGAAATTGTGAATGCCCGGGATTACGACGACTCTGGTGGAACGCCCAAGTGTCCATGCGGGGCCCAACACGAGTGACATAGGGCTGACGCTCGCGTTCTTGCTCCGCCCGGGGTTGGGCCTGGTAGTGCGCAAATAAGCGCTCCTCATCACCCCGTTGGAGAACAATCTCTGGAGTATCTGACGATGGATGATCCGGCAAGTCGTCCAAGTGGCTGCTCGTAATCGACTGCCGTAGGGGAGAACTTGGCCTATGCGTTGCGAGCGGACGACTGTCCGGACCAAGATTATCCGATGGCGGAACCTCGACACGAACGAAGTCGTCAAACTCGTTCGTGCCGAGCTCGACGCTGTGAGCTAATAGCACGGGGGAGGGTGGGGATAGCAGGCGTTCGCGAGCCACTCTACGCAGAGTCGGATATTCATCTAGATCTTCAGTGGTGGCGGTCGAAGAAGAGAGCTCGGAATTGAGCTCTGAGGCGTTATCGCCATCATCAGGAAGAGGGGGGCGGCCATCCTTGTCGAGGAATGCCTCATAGACCATGACATGGCCACTGAGAACCTCTGCCTCGGGGTCGAAGGATTGATCTGGAGGGCTGTAAGCCTCTAGCCAAGGCAGGCGAACGCGAACGTTCGTGCATCGCGAATCGACATACCAGCCCATTTTACAAAGTTCTGCTCCTCATGGGTAGGCTCCTGCTTCACTGCGTATTTAGGTGCGGAAGAATAGTGCAGGCGGCCCATGTTTTGTTACTTTTAGGATGTTTCAAAAAATGATCTAGGATGATCAATTAGCGACGGGCTGAAAAAAGACGGCGTGCGCACTCACTTTGGGATGTTTTTACACTGTAAAAGTCAAAGATACAAGATACAGGGAGAGAAACCACGAAAAAAGATGTAGATGGGTGACGGGGAATAGTTAGGGTCAAAAAGAGGAGAGCCTGGTTGGATGCGTGCCGTTGGCCGGAGTTTTACCTCAGGGCCGGTCAGGTCTGTGCTTCCTTTGAACTCGTTTGGGGCTAGGCCAAGGCTATGAGGCGGCGGCAAGAAATGTCTGTCTCGCCAACTTCGTGTATCATTGCTTTTCAGTCTTCGAGACACAGGCGAGCGCTCGGCGAGCGTGCTCTTTTTGCATGGAGTGCTTCGGCGAGGGGCGGTGGATAAGCGCTTCTCTGAAGTTGAATCAAATTGAATACAATACCGGCTGTCAAAGGACGAACGCACCACCACAGGGACGGACAGCAGCTCTCTAACCAGGCTCCAATCCCCTCCTGCGTGTGTTCGCCCACATCTACTGTCACCTACTCAAACCCCACAAGTAAGAAAACATGCATTTCAGTCGTACGTCTATGATTAACAAATGCATTTGTAGAAACCAAATGTCGACCCACGACATCACTATCGACGACGGAAGTCCACTTATTACCTACAGTGGTGACTGGAGCGATTCCACCAACCAGGACATTATCGACCAATACTGGTTGAACACCTACCACTCCACGTCGGAAGTAGGTGCTAGTGCAACTTTCAAGTTCACCGGGAGCGCTGTGTACCTTTACGGGTATGTAATTCCGTTTGTTTTCAACCTAAATCATTTACTGACGCGTTCATGTTAGTTCAAAACGCCCGAGCCATGTATGTTCCAACTTCAGGCGTTTTGGTTGTTAAATTAACCTGTTTTCTGAAGGGCTTGTTCGACGTCGAGGTTGACGGCGCCTCACTCGGTCAGTTGGATGGAGAAAGTGAAGAGATAGAAAATACACAGCTCTTGGCGAGCGCGAAGGGTCTCACTTGGGGTGAACATACGGTAAGCGTATTCCTTCACCTGAGTTTTTGTATCTAACGAGGAATTGTAGATCACCATAACCAATTCGGACCCGCGTGGCAAATTCCTAGACTTGGACCAGATAAAATGGACTACTGGGAAGGCGGGATTGTGAGTTTAATTCACTGAGATATCTATGACTCTTTGACCAACTGGAGCTTCTGGCAGACAATCTATAACAAATACCACTGAGATAGATGACGCGGATTCCTCCGGCGTCGTATCATATTCCCCTTCGGGCTCTTGGAGTACCGTCGATCCCATTACAACAGAGGGCGACTATCATAAGAGCACAGTTCAGTGAGTAGCGTGTCACTATCATCTTACCACTAACTAAGTTGGACATCAGCACTACCTCGACTCTAGGGTCTGCTGTGGCAGTTCGGTTTACTGGTAATTATCGTCACCTTATTCTATTAAAGCACATTTCTAATAAAGTGGTGCAGGCGATGCTGTATACGTTTTCGGTTCCACCGATAGTTCATCCGGCCAATTTGACGCTCAGATTGACCAAAATCCGGCTACTTCATTGGTCGGCACATCGTCAACCTTCCGCCAGCCAGCACTATTGGTTAGTTCCTGTTAATAACAAGTCTGCTCTTTATTGACACAGCCTGAGTAGTACTATACTGATGGCCTTGGCTCTGGCGAGCACACTTTAACACTCACCAACCAAGGAGCTGGATCTGTGTTGCGTTTCGATTACCTCGTAGCGTCAACATGGGATGATGGGTAAGTTCCACTTCACATCCCTCACAACCAAGTAACTCATCCTCTACAAACAGAACTTCCTCCAATGCAGGCGTGTCCTCAGCCAGTCCATCCCCCAATACCAACTCCAACTCCAACACCGCTGCCCATACATCAAACCACACCGCAACTCTCATCGGCGCCATTGTTGGTGGCATCGTCGGCGTCATGCTCCTCGTCCTTTTCGCCCTCTGCTTCCTCCGACTCCGACGCGCTGCGATAATGGAAGAAGACCAGTTGAGTGCCAAGGGAGTCAAGGAGGACACTATGTACCCCGACGCTCCGCAGAAGCCGCGCCCGCTTTCTCGGTTCTCATGGGCGCCGAGGATGGGTGGTCAGAATAGGCCGATGTCGACTGTGTCTGGTGTATCGGGCGCGTCGGGGCCTGGGATGGCTGGTATTGGTGCCCATAGGTTCGTTCGTTTCTACCCGTTGGGAGAGTTTGTCTGACATGTATGGTTATGCAGGGTGTCTGGGTTGGGGGCATACAAAAGACGGTCGGCACAGCATTCTGAGAGCACCGACAAGATGTATCCCGGAGATACCCTCATGCCACCTTCACGGTGATCCGAACACGCATCCAACGTGAGTAATCCAGCACTCCAAAAACAAACCCAACACCAACTAATCTTCGGACTTGCCCTGGCGCAGATGAACAGTTGAGCGACTCGGATTCTAGTTCAGTACCCCAATATCTCTGTACTCTAATCTCAAACTAAGTCTGGCGTGGACCCATGCTCCTGGTAGTGGTATAAACGGACCTTCCAAGATTTTATGCTCTTGTTTGCTTTGCTTTTTACGTTGTTGTTTTCAGAAGTGTACTCCATTTCGTTGGTCGTTTATGCAATCCCATATGATCCCACACATCCAAGACTGTTCATAATCAAACTAGGATACCCATAGTAGCCAAGTCCTGGATCAGCATTGATCGAACATTGATCCGAGTCCAATTAAGGTCAATCAGTGTTACTCCATTGGGTGCTTCGGATCCTGTTTACTTTTCAACAGAATAACCACACCCCTTCTACCTCATTACCCTCGACCCAGCTTCACCCACCACAAGATATGCATCCCATCTCACTCTCGCTCGAGAAAACCTTGCATAATCGGGCCTCCGCTAGGGAAGGCCCAGCTCTTAATACTTGCCAGATACTTTTACTTTTGAGATACAGTGTTCAGCTCAAGCTTCTGTTCTTATCGAATGAAAACTCGTCGAACTGGGCGATCATTCAGCACAATTTTATTCCTTGCACACATGCCGAATTATTCAGCAAACGCTGCTGCGTCCCTGCTTCAAAAGTTAAGCACAACAATCTTGGAGATCCGCCCACTGCCATATCGTCCCTTCAAGTTCAACTTTAGTGCTTGAGCGATGCCGGATACGTTGGAGTAAAACACTCACCTCAACAACCACAACTAAATGCAAAGTCAAGCATTGAGCACATCAACGGCAAACAAGTATTCTAGGACATACCGTGCTCATCGTCAAACATTACGAAAGATTGTTGCGTCTGCGCAATAACAGTGTCTAAATATTCGTGCTTGAACTTTGACCACGCATAAGGAGCAGCCGCCTTCTCAGCCCCGCATTCCGCCAACCAGGTGCGGGGCCCCACGTTCGACGTAATCGGGGAGAAACGGTCAGGCTCTGCAGGCTGGTAGACCCACTTCTCAAACCCATCCTCATTCGTTCGCTCTTTGTCATTTCGGTGCGCCAATTCGTCGACAAACATCGGGTTGAAATCCAGCAAATACACATCATATGTATATCGTTCATTTGGATCCTGTTGATTCGTGTCAATAGAATGGTAGTCCATGCTATGACGTGCGAGCATACACCGAGCCCCGCTCGTCGAGCAACCATCTTCCCGGAATTCCGGCTCGAGATGGATCCAACGTGCGCTGGGAGCCCAGTCCTCCCAATGCACTCGCTCTACTCCGCTCTCCCTATTTTTTCCTGATCTAACCGCGCTGAAAATAGTGTGGTATGGGACGTATATGGAAGTGTCGTTCGACAAGCGGTCGGCTCCTAGAACTCCTGTAGCGAACGTTGATTTAACCCATGGCAGTACAATACGCACTCTCAATAGCTGGTTGCGTTCGACGGGCTCGAAGATACGCGCTGGACCCCGAGCATACGGTGCTGGCCGAGGCGAGCTGAAACTTGGGTTAGAGTGACAACCGATTTGAATAGCAACGTGGGCGAGTGTGAGGAAATTTTGGTACTCGGCGAGTATAGGTGGGATAGAATGGACAAAAGGAAGTTCAAGGACGGCGACGTGGGTCATTGTGGGATTCAAGTTGTCCGACCAGTCGATGTAGTAAAGATCAAGCTCTCCCATGAGAGTGTTTTGGGACCCATAAGTAAAGCTAGACCGGGGCATGACCAGCACTTGGTCTGATAGAACTACGAGACGGTACGTATACAATTCGTCTTTTCGGTTCTATATGCGCTATTAATTTTAGTCAATGAAATCATACATGTCCGAGGTTAGCTCACCAAGAGAGCGCCGGTTGTCCAGTTGTATACAATCAACCCAGAACATGAGTCGAACGGCGGATCTTCGGAGCGCGAGCATCTAGGACGCGCCACAATGATCTCACCCAGACATATAATCCAGAATCCATTTGCATCTCCTGTGATTATTCCGAGGTCAAGCGAAGGGTTAACAGCACTTGGATGAGGCTCGTTTGTCGACAGCGTGCGGAAATGAAACACGTAAGGCTTGGGAGTGCCTCCACCCAGTCCTTCAGGATCAAATACAGGAGGGGAAGCATTTGGGTTAAACGGATTGAGCGCTGGGCCTGTATATTCGAGAAGAACGAGTAGGTCACAGGCTGGTTCTATATCGTATTCCCTTATATTTATGTTGTCTTCGAAGACGAGGTTCCACTGTTTTGACTCTGATCCAATGTTGAGCGAAGCAAGCTGAACAACATCCAATTGCAGAGGCAGGTATGAGCTGGCGTTGACCGACGACCATTTCGCGAGCACTCCGCCCTTGAGCCTTGGGGCATCTTTGTCTGTTAGGCTATGAAGCCTGGTTTGGAAGCCACCGTTCAGGTCTCCAAGTTTGAATATCTCTATGCTGCTTATCGTGTGGCTCCTTTGCCGAGTTTGATGCAAGTGCAAGTATCTATATTTTTCCTTTGTGTCGAGGTCTGTGCGTGAGTTGGGTGCTTCAACGTACCCAGCTGCGTCGAGCTCGGCGATGAACAAGAGTCTACTCGAGTCAATGAACTCTTTAAGCCGCCGGAAGAGCTGGTAATTTTGATATATATATTATTAATACAATCATATTCTAGATTCTGGAGCATCACCTACCAATCGGCATGTTCTAATGTCTGGAGCCGTGAGATAAAGCAGTACACCCTGCAAAACCTCCGTTGGGAGACGATCTATTCCTAATGACATAGGGCCATAAGCGAGGCTAGACATTGGTCGTGGGTCGGTTGCTGCGTATGGTCAGCTTCAGCGACGACACCGTTGAAAGAGTTCGGAACCGGCTTTTAAGTGGCTCGACCTGGCCGACAGTTTATGCGCATCCACGCGGAAATGTGCGTGGTCCCAAGCTCTTAGTATGCTTTTTTGAGTGCGGGGGATTGTCTCAAAGTTGTTAAGTACTCGCGGTTAGATATCAAAGAGGAAGACCAATTGCCATGATGCCATAAATATTAGTAATCTGGTCGAGCGCTAACACCATCAAGCAGTTTGCGTCTTGCTTGCTTCCCAACATTTCTTTACACCGCTCGACCTATCTTCGCCCACCCCAGGATATACATCTCATTTCATTCATTATTGCATAATAGAGCCTCGTATCTCAAAGCACACCTTGCCCTCGGTGTCAATCAGATACCTTGACTTTTGAGCCACAACTCTCGACTTCAGTTGTTATTCCTACTGAACGCAAGTTCCTTGGGCTGGGTGACCATCCAAGACGATTTCATTCTGGCTCTGCACCTTTGCATACATGCTCAACAATTCAACAAATGCCCCTGCCTCTCTACTTCAAAAGTTGAAGACAACAATCTTGGACACAGCTTCGCTAATATTATCTGCCTTGAATCTTGACTTCAGTGCTTGGGCGGTAATAGACACGTTGACTTAGTATGCTCACCTCAATAACTACGACTAAAGGAAAGTCAAGCACTTAGCACATCAACAACAAACGAGGATATCAGAACGTACTATGCTCATCATCAAACATTACTGGAGTGTTTTGTAACTGCGTGACAACGGTGTCAAAGTACTCGTGTTTGAACTTCGACCACGCATACGGAGCAGATGCCTTCTCAGCTCCGCATTGTGCCAACCAGGTACGGCGTCCCACGTTTGGCGCAATCGGGGAGAAACAGTTAGGCTCTGCAGGCTGATACACCCACTTGCTAGTGCTGTTCCCATTCGTTCGCTCTTGGTCATCCCGATGCGCTAGCTCGCTCACAAACATCGAGTTGAAATCCAATAGGTATACATCAAATGTCTCTGGTTTATTTGGATCTATGCCATACCGATCCACAGCACGATGGTCCATACTATGGCGTGTGAGCAAACACCGAGTCCCACTTGTTGAGGGACCTTGCCAAAATTCCGGCCCGAGATGGACCCAACGAGCGTTCGGAGCCCAGTTCTCCCAATGCACTCGCTCTACTCCGCTCTTCCGATTCTTTCCCGACGCGACCACGCTGAAAACAGTGTGGTATGGAACATATACAGAAGTGTCGCTCGACATACGCTCGTTTAACGAGAGTTCTCCAAATAACTCTTCCTGATCAAATGGTGGTTGAATACGCACTCTCAAGAGCTGGTTGTGCTTGGCGGGCTCGAAGATACGTGCCAGGCCTCGTGCATACGATGCTGGTCGAGTTGGGCTGAAACTTGAATCAGAGTGACAGTAGATGTGCACAGCGATAGCCTCGGCAGGGGTTTGGAAGTGATGTTCGGGGAGCAGGGGTGAGTCAGAATGAACAAAAGGAAGTTCGAGGACGGCGACGTGGGTCATTGTGGGATTTGACGTGTCCGACCAGTCGATGTAGTGAAGCTCAAGCTCCCCCATCAGTGCGTTTTGGGATCCGAACGTAAAGCTAGACCGGGGCATGACCAGGACTTGGTCTGATAGAACTACGAGACGGCTTGTATACAACTCGTCTTTTCGGTCCTATATGCGTTGTTAGTTCTAGTCAACAAACCCATAGTCAAGTCAGGCAAGCTCACCAAGAGAGCGCCGGTCGTCCAGTTGTATATAACCAACCCAGAGCATTGGTCGATAGATGTGTCTTGGGAGGGCGCGCATTTGGGACGCGCCACAACGATCTCGTCCAAGCATTCAACCCTAAATCCCCGTGAATTTCCTGTGATTATTCCGCAGTCGAGCAAATGCCTAGCAGCACTTGGATGAGGTTCGTTTGTTGACAGTGTGCGGAAATGGAACACGTAAGGCTTAGGAGTATTTCCACCGAGTCCCGTTGGATCATATGTAGGGCGGAAAAATCGGTTGCGCGGATTGAGTACTGGACCTGTATATTCGAGGAGAACGAGTAGGTCGCAGGCCGGCTCTATATCGTAGCCCACGATGTTCATGTCCTCATAAATCAAACTCCATTGTTTCGACTCAGTTCCAAGGTTCAGCGAGGCTAGCTGAGCAACGTCCAGCTTTAGGGGCAAATTTGAGGTGGGATTGACCGATGACCATTTCGCGAGTACTCCACCCTTGAGCTTTGGGGCATGGTTGCCCGTTAGTACATGAGACCCGTTATCGAAACCGCCGTTTAGGACTCCAAGCTTGAATGTTTCCATGCTGCTTATTATGTGACTCTTTTGTCGAGTTTGATGCAGGTGCAAGTATTTATATTTCCCCATCGTGTCGAGGTCTGCGCGCGGGTTGGACGATTCAACATATCCAGCCGCGTCGAGCTCGGCAATGAACAAGAGTCTACTCGAGTCAATGATGTCTTTGAGTCGCCGGTAGAGCTGGTAAGAAAAAAAAAATCAAGAAAGTTGATATCCTAGGTTGTGGAATGGCACATACCGATCGACATGTTCTAATGTCCGGAGCCGTGAGATAAAGCAGCACGCCCTCCAGGATCTCTGTTGGGAGACGATCAATTCCCGATGACATAAGGCTAGACATTGGTTGTGGGCTAGTTATAAAGTGCTGTCAATGGCCAACTTGAAGACCGCTGCTACTGGAAGGATGGTGGGCTGACAACACCTCTGAGAAGGTTGGATTTTAAACGGCTTGATTGAGTCACCAGTTTACGTGCGCCCACGCAGAAACGTGCAAAGTCCCAGACTTCTAAATGAGTTGGACCCAAGAGGCTATCCCAAAGTTATGGCTCACAGCTATACATCAAAGGCCCGAGATGACCGCAGCACAGGTAGCCCAATTACTTTAATGCCATAGATTTTAGTAATTTGATCATTTCGGAAAGTACCGGTGAGTTAACGCACGGCTTTGGCGTTGAGAATGAGACAAGCTCAAAGAGAAGCAAGAGTCACGTGACCTACCGCGACCAAATGGCTCGGCGTCAATTCAATGTGGTGTAGTCAATTTCGCCCGCCTGAAATTGAGCTGTTGGATATGCGGGCTTAGCAAACATGCAAACGGGTCTACACAAGGGGTTTCTTCTTTTCGAAAAGTGAACTTTATTGAGCTCTGCGGGAGGCATTTTATTTTTGCACAGTTTTCTCCTTGTTTTTTTTTTCATATCTCACGAAACACGTTACAGTATCGTAAGGCACTCGGAATGGGATATAAAATAGGGAGGTTAAGAGTTCACGCGTATCTTAATTCAGATCAAGATATTGTAGCCAAAAATGCATGCACATAAACCGACTCGGCTCTGATGGTTCGAGCACTCGAGGTGGCCCAAGTGTACAGGGCACCTCCCTAGGCGAGAAGAAGCCGTACCTAGGAAAGCAACGCCAGAGGATCGTGATGTGGTATTTGGATGTACCACGGAGGAGGTATGGGAACCGCGGCGACGATAGGAGGTTCTAGAACAGCAACAAGAGACAGTGATGGGGTATCAGACCAGTCGATAAAATATATATCCAAGACCCCTATAGGGCTGTTGCGAGAGCTGTAAGCAAAAGCAAAACAAGGTACGATTACGACTTGGGTTGACATCGAGGAGTTTAGGGGGAATTACGTTTCTTAAATTCTGCACCCTTCTCAGCTAATTTTCATACACCTGAACTGAGGTAGCGTACTCTTGCACTTACCAACTACCCGTCTGTGGTTCAGTTGTACACGAATACACGTTGACAACCGCATATACCGCATTTGATTGCCCTACACTCATCGCGAACACGTTTGTTCCTAACTGAACGCTGCGCATTTCCATCAACTCGTCGCATACATCCACCAGAACAGAACTACACCCACCGCGCGTTGGGCATGCTTCCTAGCCTGGTTTTCTACAGGTGATATGAGGTAAAAATCCGATGAGACGTACTCCTGTGGGAGGGAACTGGATAAGGTTGCGTATGGTCGTAACCTTCTGATGACCCAAGACAGAAGTTCCGGAATCAGTATGCATAAATGGGCGAAGCTCGGGGTGAGAACACGATGATCGTGAACGAATTTCAGAATTTAGATGAAATGGGAGAGGAGGGAGGGAGGGTTGTCGGGAATGAATGCTTACCGAATGCAGCTCCGACCGCGATCCATTCGCCGACTTGATGTGGTCACTAACGCCACCAATAATGCGTAATTTAACTCAGCAACAAGAGGGAAAACGTTTTGCTCAGCAGTCACTAAGATATTCATTAACATTAAAAGGTGCCCTATTCTGTCCCGTTTGCATCTATCCTAAAAATTCAAAGCACTCTCCGCACACTCACACCCACAATCACCCACAAATAAATCCAACTCACCACCTCCACCTTCTCAACTATCACCTGAACTCATCTCCAAAAGTTTTTCGATACTCAATCCCAAGTCTCCGTTGTTCGCTTCGAGCACCATCTCCCTAACCTCCCAATCCACAGCCGGGAATATTTGCTGCAACGTATTCCGCGCAGCGTCAGCAGCCGCGGCGTGCGCTCGATCTATCTCAGCTTGCATCGCTGAAAAGTCGATTGGAGTCGTCGCACGCGAGATCGGTTGGTTGGTGGGCGTGCTAGGATGGGAAGAAGGGCTGAAGCCTAGGCCTGGGAAATGGAGAGGTGGGAGGAGGCCCTGGTTGTCTGGCGCGTCTGAACGATGACCGTTTCGGACCCGGTAAGGGGCTGGGATAGGCGTGCCCGGATACCCTTCACCTGGACTGCGTGGTTCATCGTCCATTACTTCACTAAAGATACGCCCAATTGCGTTCAGGGGTTTCGATATAGACTCTCCGGTGCGCTCAAGGAATCGGCGTGTGTCTTCTGCAATGGCTGCTACTTGTGGTAATTGCAAAGTTCGAGCTGACTCTTCACCCGTAGAAGATGATGCAGATGCAGATGCGAATTGCGAAAGGTCAGAGTTGTTTGATCGGGACGAGACAAAGGTGGGTCCTGCGGTAGGTGACGTTGGATCGGGTGAGGGAGGGAGTGCGAGTATTGCTTGCTCGACGTTTCTATGGACCGAAGTCAGTAGATATAGCGAGACATAAACCACAAGCGTACGTTTCAAACTCTTGTTGTGTGATATTTGAGAGAGACGTATGGTCCATAGTCTCAATGAAAGACACAGCACCCATCTAGTGGTTACTGTTAGCCGGGGTGAATGCTGTATGACAAGTCACCTACCAAACTCGACAGATAGTACCCAGCCTCACTCTGCAGTTTACTCGCTCTCCTAAACCGGTTAATATACCTATTGAAAAAAGTCTCAGCTCGTGCGAGTTCCTAGATTGAGATAACCTACTCGATGTTAGACAACAGGTGCTCCGGGTTCGCTCGCAACAACACAAAAATAAGCATCGGGATAAAACTATCCGCTCCCCCCTCTCCCTGCAAATGTCGAATAAGACCTACCGATCCAAATTGTCAGCGCAGCGGGTATACGATACATACTCACGCACCGAATATAACTTTACACGAGTTCAGAACACAGATCAGCTTGTCCCGTGGAGCTTTATAATGGTCCATCTTGTTCATCTCTAACCCACCCAAATTAATCCACCTCCCCGAGCCATCTTAACAAGCGTTACTCACCTTGCTGAGCGAACAACAAAAACCCCATACTAATCTCACTATCCGCCGACTTTTCCGCACTGGCAGGACTCATACTCCCCTCCTCGCTCCCGTTCGCACCACCTTCCTCCAACAGCTTCATCGGGATATCCAAATGTTCAGGTCGAATCCATCCAAACAACCGCATCCTCTGCTTGAGCACCCGATCCCGCTCCAGGTCGTCTGTCGTTACTGGCTTACCGCTACGTGCAATCTGGGGCGAGAACGTGCTAGTAGGAATTAGCATCTTCGGTATGAGGAGAACAGAAAGACCGACTCACAATTCGTAGAGCCGGTTCATGACCAGTTTCTCCATCCCTTCCACCGCGTTGTCGAATTCGGTTTCAGAGTTTCGTTTCCAGATCTCGCATTCTCGCATACGTTCAGAAATGAACTGTCCACAAGTTTAATCGAAGTATCCAGTAGTGGGCGATCTGGGGACTCACGGCAAGGAAATCGTGCACGAGCTTGATCTGGTCGTTCACCGTAAACGTCTTCTTCGCGAAATTATGCAAAAAGCTAACCCCTCTTCATCAGTTTCAATTCAACCACATTCGACCACATGCAGCACATACCTGCGCAAGTACTTGGCCACCGGGTCCGCCGGCCTCGACTTCAACTGCTCCAAAAACCTCGGGAAATCAAACTGCTCCGGATCGGGGTTCGCGGTCTCAGAAGAAGAAGTGGCAGCGGGCACAGCCGTAGACGACGTCGACAGCGCCGACGACTGTGTAGGTTTATGCCTCGTAGAAGGAGACTGAGGGAGGTTCGTAGACGCTTTTGGCGGAGACGTGTTGGGCAGGTCGGATCGGACGGGTGTGACGGGGGAGGAAGGACGAGAGATGAATGACCGTGCGAGGCTTGCTATGGAGGGAAAGGTAGCAACAGTTGCAGCTGCAGACGTCGGCGTCGCGGGCCTCTTCTCTCCTTGCTCAGCTCTCGACGGTGATGAAGTTTGATCTATCTTCAACGGCAGCTGCCCAAGCCTCGGCGACGGCTGACCCAACTTCGGCGACTGCCCAACCTTTGGCGACTGTCCCCCCTTCTCAGACCTCATCACCCCAGACCCAGCTCCAGATCCAGACCCAGCCCCAGCAAGCGGATCAAACTCATCAAGCACAGCAGCATTATACCGAGGTCTAACACCCAAAGACGAAGCAGGTGGCGAAGTCGGAAAGTCGAAAGACTGTGGTATTTGTATATCTGTCACAACCGCCAGTTTCGGTGCAAGCGTCTCAGGTACAGAAGAAGTAGTTTCAAGCTCAGAATCGGTAGGTTGGGTATTAGACTTCTCTCCCTCGGGTGGTGGGACGACTTGAGAAGCAGGAGCAGAAGCCTTCGTCTCGCTTGGTGCTGAACCGTCCATGAGAGCTATATTATATCGAGATTATTCAGATTGAGGTATTATTTTGCGTGTCTGTGTAGATATGAGAACAAGTCTTATGATGGTCAATCCCAGGCGAGGAGGGGAGACTGCGTGCACAGCCCCTCAGGGTTCACCCCTGTCTATCGCTTATGTCACCCCACTCGAGGGCGCTTACAGTCATTTAATTACCGAGGCCGGGTACACGGTCTCCGTTTTCATTATTATCTTTGGATTCAAATCTAGTGTCTGCATAACCTCCACGTTCAGAGCAAACCAAGCTTTTATCATTGATCCTGTACAAGGTGCTTGGATTTGCCCGCGAGTTACATAGTACAAGCCTGGATACAACTAATCAAAAAAGGATAGACAAGGCAATGGCGGACGAATCCAAGCTCAGACCGCTCACAGCCAAACGAAAGCAGTTCTTCTATACTAAAAGAGAATACCAGGCGCAGAGAGAGACAAACAGGCGTGGAGATAAAAGGCGAGCAAACCCGGCACAAACACACACGTGCGAATCCAAAGTGACAAACAGACAGGCGGGTATATCAGCGCAGATTCGAACGACTGTGGGGGACAACATCCGGGCATGGATACAGGATACGGGAACGATGATTCAGCAACAGGAAAGAAATGAAACAAGAACAAGCGAATACTAGATCGATACCCCCGGCTGTACTACTAAGTATAACGATTACGACCCCTACGCGAATCTACATATCCAGCCCCAAGCCCATCCCGAGCCCGTACTCGTCCTTGACACCCTGCCCAGGCTGGCCTTGGCCCTGGTACCCAGCCAAACTCGACCCGCTCCGTGGCCGACCCTGCTGCGGCATACCCCCAGTCAAATACTGTCCCAGCCCAACACCATGCGGCGCCGAGTCGCTCCTCGCCCGAATCAACCGTCTCGAGCCCTCGCCCTGCTGCATACTCGGCAACGTCGGATGCGTCTGCGAATGCTGCGGGTGCGGATGTAGAGGATGATGCTGATGCTGATCAAGTCCGAGCGCAGCAGCCGTAAAGCTCGCCTCGTCTACACGCATACGTTTAGCGCGTCCGTCTTGCGGATGCGGGAAATCAGGCGACGTTGGTGACTCGGTAGGGGAATACGAAAAAGTACCGTTGGGCACCTGGAACGGGGGCGGTAACGGTGAGTCTGGTGGCGAGGTGATATAAATAGGCGGGTTCTCGCTTGGGTCGAGTAGGTCATTGGGAAACTGGCCGGGCACTGCATAGGAAACGATGAGCGATAAAGACTAAGCGAGGAAGCAAAGGGACGCACTCTGCCCAGGGTGCGTAGCCGCGACGATATCATACAGCATCTTCACCACATCCGTCAACCCCTCGACCCTCGCCCGCTCCTCCGCAAGCGCGTGCTTCAAGCTCTGGTGCTCCGCCACCATCCGCCTGAGCTGTGTCGCGACTTCCGCTGGGAGCTCCACACGTGCATTCCGGCCAGGCGGCTCGTTGTCCAGTGCCTTGCGTTTAATTTGATCGAGCAGGTCCACTCGGCCTTTGAGGAATTTAGGATGCGAGAATTCCCAAGTCTGGTTGTCCTGCGAGGTGCGCTGCGAGCGCGGTGTCTGCACCGGGGTCAGCTTCCCTGATAATGCTCCCGAGGCCTAGAACCCACCTTGTTGACTTTATGGAATCCGTACATGTTTAATTGCCGAACAAAGCTCGAAAACTGGACACAATGTGAGCGACGTCAGAATGATGACACGCCCGACTCACATTACTATGCTTAAAATGCGACCCTAAGATACTCCGACTAAACTCGCCCACACTCTGTACAATAAAACTAAACCAAAAGTCAGACCCGCCACGAACCCGCAAGAGAGCGCCTAACCTGGTGCCGTGCTCATTCCATGCAATAAAGTTAGCAGACTTGGGATCATTGATCATCCTGCAAGGCACGACCCGATTAGCACTTGTCAGACCAGGCCCTAACAACAATCTACGCACTGGAACAACTTGGTGACGAAATTATTGTTGCTCGGCTTCGCACTCAACGCGCCGGGCGAGGGTCCACCAAACACGCCGTTGCCCATATCGATGTCTTTCAGGTCAGCATCCATATCAGCGTCCGGGTCCGGATCCGAATTCGTCGTTGGACTGCCCCCGCTCCCTGTTGCGCCCGGGCTCACCCCGTTGGAGACCGGCATGGCGTACGAACCGTCGAAGAAGCCAGACAAAAAGTCATAGGGCTCGGTCGCAGTCGGTGGCCTCGTCGGGCTCTCGTTGCGCGGCTCGCCAGAAACGCTGCGCTTCCGGCCATGACCCATGGATGACGACGACTGACCCACGCTAGGCACGTCAAATGCAAACATGCTCTGATTCGCCACTGGGCTCTGGCTCTGGCTCTGCGGAGCCTGGGGCGGAGCGTTGAGATAGTTGGGATGGAGCATCGCGTTGTTGTTTATGCCGCTGAATATGAGCGTCGAGGCGCTCATAAGTGGAGATGCCTGGGCAGAACTCACGCTCGCCGAGTTGGGGCCGCTCGCAACGTTGAGGCCCGTGATATCGAGCGAAAGGTTAGACCCACGACCGCGCAGCTGGGGAGCAGGGCTCGGAGGAGAGAGGGGGCTGCGCGGGGATAGCGCCGAGGTGGGTGGAGTCTCGTTGGGGATGGTGAGACTGCTGGGCTGAGGGGAGCGCGGCGCAAAGATATTGAGCGTGGGCGGGGTGAGTGGGTTGGAGCCGGAGATGGGAGGACGGAGGTGGGTGTTGTGGGGGAAGGAGCGCGAGTGCTGGTGCTGATGGTGGGGAAGGCGAGACATGGTCGGACCGGAGGATGGTAGGCGTTAATGTAGGTATATGAGCTGGGGTGGGAGGTGCGGATCGCAAGGGCTGTTTCGTCGGCTATGGGCGTGGTGAGTGGCAGGCAGCCTTAGGAACGTGCAGCTCGCCCGAATGAGGGGTAGCGCCGACACGTTGTGTTAATGTGAGCGGGACCTGTAGAGCATGGGGTAGTGCAGGAGGTGGCGAGAGAGCAGAAAATATTGTGAGATGCAGGAGTGAGATTAAATAGAATTGGCCGACGTACGGCAAACAAATAAGGCCGAGTTGGCGCGTTGGGACCGCGCGCTTGGCTGTGTCCCCGACCGAGCAAGTGCGATTAGAGCTGCACACGGACAGAGGAACAGGTGCTGCTCACGTTGGGCTGGTAGCGTCGACAAGGTAATATCCTGCTGTTGGAGCCTGGACCATGCGCTCTCGCTTCCCGACGCGAGTTAGCTAAGCACACCACACGAATAATTTACTCACCAGGTGTAAAGATAGGGGCGGTACGTGAGCCAGGGATGAGCGAGCAATGGCTGGACGACAGGCGTCAATTGGCTGCAGAACGGAATGTGTGACGACGAGAAGCGACATACCAATTTCACAAGTACAGCAGTAGCGGCCAAGTAGGCGTGTAGTGGGGGGCTGCTCGCTGTGCCGGGTAATGTCTGGAGTGTGGTCGGCGCCGACTGCAGCTTTAGTAGGAGCCGCCCACTCCCTTGTACGCCACCGGAAACGCAGCTTTCCTGCGCCCATCTACGCCAGAATCCTGCGCTAATCCCGACAATCTGATTTGCATTTGTGCCTCGCACAGCATCCGGGCTCGGCTCTCGTCTTCCGTAAGCTGGGAGTGGCCCCGCCTGTCTCGATCCCGCGCTCGTCGAACTCAACAGCACCACCAGCGTCTGTGGCTGCGATTTTCGTCTCCCCCATGTCTCCCTGGCACAAAATTTCATGCAATTGTCCCCGCGGTGGGTGAGTCGGGGGAGGTGGGGAAATCACATGACAGCGACGCCAGAATCCCAAGGTGTGATCGAAATTAGCTTTACCGTGCGCAGCCCTTTGCCTGAGAGGTATATTTCGAGGAATATCATCGTCGTGCAGGTGTGTTCCGTGGTCGTCTTCTGCGCTTGCCTCGGACGTTCTCGAAGCAGATCCCGCTCGATCCCGCTCATCCATTCTGGGCGCTCATATCGCGGTTTCGTGCGATGATCTGCAGACGATGTCCTAAACGGGTCCCACCACCGCGTCATCTGTTCTACGTCGAACAAACGCCTCGTCGCGCTCTCCTCACGAGGCACGCGACCGTATCTGACACACGTCGCCGATGTCAGTTCGTGTTCGAGAACAACAGCCCTGGCTGCAATTTTTTGGCTCAGATGCGTCCTAGCTACCGCCTGAGGAGCCGGCTCCACTCCTGCGCCTGCATGCTTTGGGGAGATGGTGTAGGAACTTGTATGTCTGGTTATATATGGGCGGCGCTTCTTCAGCCACCCGACTTAGACGCATACACCCGCCGCCTGGCCCGCAAGTAAGAACCGCCGGAGCCCATGCGCCAGATGACTCTCGATCGACCCTTGCCTCAAGGCTCCATTACTATAGCACCCGGTTCTCTCCTCCGTTAGCCAGCCTAGTTCCCAACGTCTGTCATCGGACACGCTTGATCACGTACTAGCCAAGGTTCACGGAATGTTTCTAGATTTCCGAGCGCGTTGCCCACGCACCACGCAGTCTAATTAAGTTGCATAAACGTAGATTTTGACGTGTATTTACTGGGGGTTTTCCCCACATCTGGCGTGGTCCTTCCCCGCCCGAACCAACGATCAGACGCGTGCGGGGGTGTGAATCGCGAGGCGTTCTGATCAGCATGCTCGGCTTGCTCGCTGAGCTCGGACAAACTTTGGCTAAAGTACGGCTATCTGAGTTTTCCTGCCCATCGTGGTATCGGAAGGATTTTCGACCCAATCACCGAGTGGAGCCGTGCATACATCCCCCGCTTTAAATGAAATTTCACGCCTTTGACGTTCCCGCCCGCATACACTGCGGGGTTAGACAACGAAATGCTATGTTTCAATTCAATCTAGCATTATGACTATTCACTCTATGCGATCCCCGTACTGCCCGACTTGACCTCTTCGTACGCCTCCTTGAACCCCTCTTTCAGACTCTCAGACACTGTCGGTTTGGGAGCACCCTCCTTCCCAGGTTCAGGAACCTCTTCTCCCCCGCTATCCTCATTGTACCCCTCGACTTTCATGTCGTTCAGTCCCAGCTCCTCGTTCTGCTCCCAAGCCCGTTCGTACGATTCGATCGTCATCGCCGGGTCCGGGTCCGGCGCAAAGAGGTTCTGGAGGTACGAGTTTGCGAGCGGGTCGTCCAGGATAACCGTAAACGGCCTCTTGGCTTGCATAACCTACTCAACCAAACTGTCGTCAACCCCGTTGCCCTGCTCATGATAACACGTGAAACGCACCTCTTTCAGACTCGCCAAAAACGCTTCAAACGTCGTCTTGTCCTGACTCGTCGAACTCGCATCTCCGTGCACGAACACCTTCTCCCCCAGCTCTTCGTACACCTGCGTCAACAGCCCCTCGAGCGTCGTAAACCGCCCTCCAAGCGTTCCGGGGTGTAGGACCAAGTCGATCTCGGGGATCTCAAGACCGCAGGTTTCGGATTTGAGGATGTCGCGGGAGAGGTCCTCGCTGTCTTCAACTTTGAGCGTGATACGTTTGCCGAGCTCGGAGATGGCTCCGCCGGATTTGATCTCGTTGTCGCGGTAGCCGCAGGCGGCGCAGTTGGTGGACATGATAAATATGTCCTATTATGAGTTCAGTCGTCAGTAGCTGTAAGTGTGAGTGGGTTGAGGGGACGGACCTTGAAATATGGAATGATGACGCGTTTCATCATCGTATCCAACGGCGCCGAACAGCTCGAACATGTCCCAGGGAACACATAAATCTCCTCATTCGGCACAACGTCGTCATCTCCTCCGTCTACCTTCTTCTCAGCATCCATAACCTCCCTCGCACTCCCCACATGTTTCGCCTCCGCCGTCACAGCAGGCGCATCCCCTCCCCCAAGCCCGATCGCCGCATTCTGCTCCGGCGTCCTCTCATACTGCCTCATCGTCCACTTTGGATCATCCATCGACCCTATAAACTCGATCCACGAATTCCCAGCTGGATCGTCCAGCTGCACCGTAAACGGCTTCATAGGCTTATCAACCTTTGCCGCACTCTTCTGCACAACCTCCCCAACACCCTCCCCCTCCTTCCCCTCTTCCTCATCCTCACTATCCCCAAGAATATCCTTCATCTTCCCAACAAGCACCTCAATCTTCCCCCACGTAACCTCATCCTGCACCCTCCTCAACGGCTGGTCCATCTCTAAATCCCGCACCGTATCTCGCACTATCCCTTCTACGGTCGTCAGTTGGCCTCGGGAGGCGGGGATGGTGAGCTCGAGTTCGGGGATGACGAGTGTTGCGGAGGCGGATTTGACGAGTTGGCGGTCGAGGTCGGAGCGTGCGAGGATGCGGGTTGTGTAGAGTGTGCCTAGTTCTGTGGGGGTGTTAGTTTGGAGTGAGGGAGAGGGGGAGGGAGGGGGGTAAGGTACCTCGGATAGCGCCTGCTGATTGAATTTCGTTGTTCTCGTTCCCGCAGTGTTCGCATCTAAAGGACATGACGATCACTTCTTTGAAATATGGGATGTGGGTGAGCATCATTCGGGTCATGCCCTAGACGGTCGTTCAGTATTCGATGCTACAGCATAGGAGGTATAATGGACTCACCTGTTCCCCGCAACTCATACATAGACTTTCGATCTCCTGCAACGGCCTCTTATCATCATCTTCATTCGGCTCAGTCGTGGCGGCCTGGCCTGGATTCTCCGGGTCGTCGGGCAGGTCATCCGTTTTTTGAGCGAGCGCGCCGATCGACTTGAAAAATGGGTCAGAGGACATCTGAATACCCTATTTTCGTTAAATATTTTCGTTATTGGTATGGGGTAGACTTACGGTGGATGGGTGTGGTGGATAAGATCGAGTGTAATTTATTTGAAGTCATTTATCAGCGATGATCGACAGGGAAGTTTGAGATCAAATTGGACGAGTAGATAAGATAAGATGACACTTAGCGAACTTGAACCATAAATGACGGTATGCTTGACGCTATGAGATGTGGGAATCCTACTGTCATGTCGTTGCTGTGTTGGCTTGAACCTACTCCACAAGAGAGCAAAAACCAGCCAATTTCCTTGGCATGAGTAGCTACCCCTAAAAACAGACGCGCATACAAGAAGGGCTTTGCACTGTTGAAGTCATTTAGAACTTGACTCGACGATCTCCGAATCTCTCCCTTGAGCGCTTCTCCTCCAGCCCGCAATTACAGCATCGCACTCGGTCTCATGCCCACCAAGCCCGCCCACCCACCAACCAAAGCCCGACCAAACATCTCCCTGAAAGTCGGGCTCACGTGCTACCTTACATCAACCGCGAAACGCGCTATGTTTGGTCAGGTTGACGTGTAAGTATGCGCGGTACGCGCCCAAAACACATATAATGGTGACCGGGAGCGCTCTCAAAAAGCATCAAAAAGCAATATTTCCTCACTTGTGCCCTAGCTGAGATGAGTGTTGAAGCTGACGAAAGAACTCCGTTGAGGCAGGAGGAGGGCAGGACGCAGCATCCGACGTCGGAGGGGATGGCGTCGGATGCTCGTTTGGATAAACATGAGCAGTAAGTAACTTGTGGTTACTTTATATTTATATTATTTACGCTGACGGGTTTCGATTATAGCTACGAGTTTGGTGGACCTGTGGGGGTGACTGCGATGATGCTTTTCTTCCCCCCTCTGATGTATTACTTCTGGATCTGCTTGCGTTTCTACGACGGGCAGCTGGTCCATCCCGGATCCTTCAGCGACATTGGCCCGTTCTTTGGTCGTATGTGGACACACGTTCGCGAGGTCAGTTATCTCCTCTCCCAGTTTTCAGACCACACCTTGACAAGGCTCCTCTTTCTAGGATGCTACTCCTACTCTCACAGCATGGCTCATCTACACCGGCCTCATGGTCTTCGAGCTCGCTCTCGCATTCATCATGCCCGGTTATACCCAAGAAGGACTCCCTGTCCCTTCTCTCAACTACAAAACTCTGACCTACCGCTGCAATGCACTCGCATCATTCTATGCGACCCTCATTGTTAGCGCCGTTCTTCACACCACGCATATATTCCGCCTCACTCAGATCATCGACCATTTCGGAGAGTTGATGACCGTGGCGATCATCTACGGATTCGCATTCTCCTTCTTGACGTATTTTGTCACGGTGGCTATGGGAAAGCAGATGAGGATGTCGGGTAACTTTGCATACGACTTCTGGATGTGAGTTGATCCCTCGTATAATGTGCGGGATGTGCGCTGATTGGTTGATGTAGGGGTGCTTGCTTGAACCCACGTTTCGGAAGCGTTGACTTGAAGATGTGGGCTGAAGTCCGGATTCCTTGGGTGCTGTTGTTCCTCATTGCTGTGTCTGGCGGATGCAAGCAGTTCGAGACATACGGTTACGTGACCCCGGTAAGTTTATGTTCACTGTTATGCTTTTTGAAGTACTTGCTGAATTACTTTGATATAGAACATGGCATTTATGATCCTTGCTACTGGATTGTACATCAACGCTTGCGCGAAGGCAGAGGAATGTATCCCTCAGACTTGGGATATGTTCTATGAAAAGTAAGTGGCTCTCATTGTGTAACGTTGTTTCAACCGCTTACCTCAAGTCTAGGTGGGGCTTCATGATTATCTTCTGGAACTTTGCCGGTGAGTGCTTAACCTTCAATACTTGCGTGTTTCAATGAGCTAAATGCTTTCTTTCCAGGCGTCCCTTTCGTGAGTTGAAATGACAAGGCTTTACAGAAACATCGCTAATGCTCCACAGACCTACTGCTATCCCATTGTGTACATGGCTTCTCAGGATCCGGAGGTTTACCGTTTCAGCACTCCCGTTTATGTCCTTCTGTTCACTACACTGCTTACTGCGTACTACTTGTAAGTTGACAAGCAGCTTTCATGGACCAAGACTAATTTTACCTTGCACAGCTTTGACACATCGATGTCCCAAAAGTCTCGTTTCAAGATGCAAATGCAGGGAACCTATGCACCCCGCTGGACCTTCCCTCAACTCCCCCTTGGCACAGTCAAGAATCCCGAATACATTGAGACTGCTCATGGAAACAAGCTTCTTACATCTGGATGGTGGGCATATGCCCGCAAGCCGGTAAGTTGTCCTGCCAATTATACCTCGCCGATCTTTTCGGGTATTGACAACTGCCTCGCGGCCGAACAGAATTACACGGCAGATTGGATCCAGGCTCTTACGTGGGGGCTGAGCACAGGCTTTGCATCTCCCATCCCGTACTTTTACCCGGTGTTTTTCTTTGTCGTGCTTGTGCACCGCTGCAGCCGCGATTTCGAGCGCTGTGCTCGCAAGTACGGCAAGGATTGGGATCGTTATTGCGAGATTGTGCCGTACAAATTCATTCCAGGTGTCTACTAGGCACAAAATGTTGTTAGCTAACGTTAACCGGGCCTCGTAAGTCCATAGACCAATTTAATACCGTTCGTTACTGGCCAATGTCCCGCAAGCGATGCGAGCACGTGATTCACGATGACTGCGCAGAAGGTTGAGTTAGAACTACGACTATGACGCAGCCCACAACCCCACTCTAACACATTTAGGCTGTGTCTGGTCTAGGTACGGAGGCAATGGTATAACGTCCGATACCGTAAACACAGCGGTTGATTGCTCCGCTTGAATCCCATTTAAGATGCGCTTGGCCCCTTGCTTTCTCCCTCAACCTTCTCACCATGACAATCCCCCAGCCCAGCACCCTCAACCCCTCGCAGGCCCATGCCTTGTTCAATTTCCTCACGCATACTCAGACCTTGGCTGAGATGCAAGCTCTCAAAGTCCCAGGTCGCGTATCTAACTCTGGGTCCCCGTTCGATCCCAAGCTCGGTCCCGAGGTCACAGGCGTGCCGCCTCTTCCTATCTTGAATTTTTTACTCAGACGTCTAGCTCTTACGCTGCCTGGGTTTCAAGATGTACCTCCAACGGTATGGTCTCAGAACGCTCAAGCAGTTCTCGAAGGTCTCGCTGCTCAAGATCTGAGCGACAGCTATGACAAAGGCTCTATTAGCAAACGAAAGATCTTGGGGTTCGCTGTAGTAATTGTCGCAGAGTATGCGATACGAGGTGCTCTGGGCGGTATTCCAGGAAGGGAGTCTCATATAAAAGGCTCAAGGGCGGAATGGGACGCACACAAGCCAGAGGATGTTCTTGCTGCGTGGGACGAACTTATCTACGGCTTCGCCTATGGGAACCAGATGGACCAGCTCGTTGAATTGGTATCAACGACAGACGATTTGAACGAGTTACCACCGATGCTACAAGCGGCTCACCAGTATGCCACTATGACGTGAGTGCTCCCGTCATCACACAACAATAGGCCAAATAATTAATAAATTATGTCTTGGCCTAGCTGTGCTTCGTTCCTCCATTACCTTTTTGCCGTCAACCCTGCTGGCCCCACACTCGTAAATCTTATCAAGCGAGTTCATGGAATGTTGCCGTATGGGATTATCAGACAAACACTCCGAGTGAGCAATGCGGCCACGCTTCTCAGTGCCGTATTGCGAATATTCTTGCAGCATGCACCAAGCGTGCGTGGCTGGTTTAACGGAAAGCGGGGTCAGAATCTCCTACAAACGTACGCATGCTTTTATTTCGTCATTGGGTGTGGCACCGGGCCTGACGCTCCTGCAATAGGATTATTTCATCCATTCTTGGTGGAGACGAAACTCGAATTCTGCAGCGCATTAAGGAGATGGATGAAAGTCCTGACGCAGGGACTCCCGAACAGATTGCTGCAATCGAGAAATACGTCCAAGAAGCTACTCGAGACGAAAAGCTTGCGATTCGAGATCACAGCGGTATGCAATATTGTTATTCGTGTGCTACACCGGCATACTGACATCTTATGCGTGAAATAGCCACTGAATCGCGCTCGATAGTCTCCATTATTCTCTCTTTGAATAATGTTCCACCCCCTGCGTCCGAAGTCATCCATGAAAACCTCTTAAACCGACTCTCGTTGTCTTTGGCGGCCCGGGATCGTATCCGGCTTGTTTCTGTGCTGTGCGACAACTCATCAACAAGCGACGATCACTTGTCCTCCCTCGTCCGCGCTGTTGGGCACGCCTTTGACCCTATCCTTCGGGGTGTCCACCGAGCGACCGATTTTGCGGGCGCCGTATCCGACATCCAGTCCTTCCTCGATGCGCTGCTCTTGGTTGCCGACGACCGTACAGCCGGTCCTGCAGAGTACCTCCAGGTCTGCGAGACGCACCAGAAGAACTTGCACAAATTCTTACACGCCCTAGCCAAGAACTCCCCCGAGCTCAAAGAGGCGTACCTTAAATGGTACAAGGAATGCATGCAAGTCTACGCCCGCAAAGCAGGCGAATACATCCCCCCGAAAACAGACAAGGGACTCAACGAAGTCGAGAGCGCAGGCGCACTTACGCCCGAACTTTCGAAACTCGTCGAGACGCTTCCGCCGGCGGACCGTGCGGCCGTACTAGCTGAGGTTGACGCATATGCTTCCTGGTTGGACGTCCTGTCGTCCAAATCGGGCGAACGCACGAATGCGCTTCTTGACCCTACTTCAACCAAGAAACCTCAAGTCGGGCCGGGCGTATATCTCGCGATGTGGGAGGATATGATTGCCTCGACGGGCGTAACTCCTGCCGAGGCCCAGGGACCAGTGCGATACGGCACGACTGATAGCGTACAGCACGCAAGTAGGAAGGACGACGGGGAACATGGTGAGGATGCGGGCCCGGCGTTGTTTGTTGGGACGGGGGAGACCGCACCGAAGATGGAGAGAACGCGCAAGGCATTGCTGGGACCATTCGAGAAGTTGTTAATTGACAAGTGTATGAAGTAGAAGACTATGACAAGTTGTATGGTGTGTTCGGATGAATTGTGTATCATAGAGTTTATTACTATGAATTAATCTAATAATGAACTTTGAAGTAACAATTTTACCTTTCCAAGTTGAGCTCGAGTGCGAAGGGTGGGGACTTGGCGATTTCAGGGCTACTCCACAGCCTTTGAATGATGTCATTAGTGTCGGGGTTTGTTTATAAATGTTGACATTTTGCCCATCAATCGATAACATTGAGCGGCCACCTACCTTTCTGAAACGCTATTTAACCCGCTAGAACGGACCTCTACGATTATGGTTCGGCCAGGATCAAAGGAACCGGTTGAGAAAGTTCCGAAGCCGCGAGAGAGTAGGAAACCCGTAAAGTGTATGCGACAGACCGAGAGCGAAGCCGGTCGGTGGAGTGACCTTCAACGTGTAGCATGTACCAAAATATATTGCAACGTGGACTCATTCTTAAAATTCTGCGTGTATAACGTGAAATAACCTAACACCGTACGACTGGAATATGCAAATAACTCTTGATGAGTCCAAATTTTACGCGGAGGATGTCCATTGTGATAGAGTCAACCCGAATCCGACACATGTTCATATCTACGCCACAACCAAATACATCAATAATATCCATCAATGATAGTCAAGTCTGGAACAGAGTCGAGCAAAAGCTTGTAAAGCTCCTTTGCCTCTAGAATCGGCCCGTGTCGAGACGACGCGAGAGAACAATGTTCCAGCTTGAGCTGTTGCAGGGGGCGCACGCTAACTAGCGAGCGCAAAGCCGCTTCGGTGTCGATCACTGATTGAACTAGCCAGATGGCGTACGGAATGGGAAACGCAGGCGGAGTCGTTTCTTTGCCCACGCGAAACTCGCTGGCGCCTCTTAGAGCCAGCGCCGTAGGATTGTCCAAATAGATATCGACAAGCGAGAGCGTTTGGAGTTGCGGTAAGGATATAAGGAGCCTACGTATGTCGCGCGATTCAATATCCGCCACATTTAGCCGCAGTGCTGTGATGGAGCAAAGGCGAGAGAGTTCTTTGATATAATCGATGAGGTCGCCACTTGTCTCATACAGTGACGCAGAAGTGATTGTGAGGCTGAGGGAGTGGGATTTGGATGAAATCATGGGAAGAACGTGGCTAATATCAAGCTCCTTAAGCACAAGAACCCCAAGATATTGAAGAGGCACAGGAGTCATATCAAAGCCAGCGGTGGCTTGAATATCGATACTGTCTAGCGTTAGCCGGCGCAGATTAGGACAGCCACGGAGCATGTTAGCAAACTCCAATGTCGTCAGAGGAGTGGCGAAAGCAGTAAGCTCTAGGTCAAGTAACTTGGGAAGCAGAGGGAAATGGGCGTCGCACAGCGGAGCGATATTTAGTCGCAGTACCTGCAACTTTTGGCATTGGGATAGCCAGCTTTGCAAGGCTGAAGGGTCGTGGATTCCGTTGATTAGTCGAATGCGAAGTTTCGTCAGGGTACTAGAAACACCAGGACTGAACCATTTATCGAGCAGAGCGTTAAAACATGTTGTTTTCCACAAAGTCAAAGAAAGCGTTCGGATTTGTTTACCGCTAAACGGTGTTTCGGGGAGGGTGTCGTCCAGTGTACTCTGGGATAGCTTGCGAAACTGGGTGTTGGTGGAGTTTCCTGTATCTATAAAAACATCTAGTGGTGTTGTCTGTGCACGATCCAGCCAGACAGACGTCTTGGCCAGACTATGCTGGATAGAGTGACTTGTCAGGATGATGGGGACATAGGTCCAGAAAGCACCAGTGTTGAGGGCGACACGGCGCCAGTACACACAAACATTAGACAGAGTAATGATTTTCTTCAACCTTCCCCGCCTGGATGGTTTGTCGAAGTCGTGTAGATCTAAAGAGAAAGGTTGAAAGACGTCGACTCTTGGAGTAGAGGTACTGTCGTCCAGAACCAGCAAAAAAATCTGCACCAGGAGCTCGGGGTGGAGAGAATTGATACGATTGGGACTGTCCTCCATTGTTACTAGTGAGATCCGAAGGTACTCGAGGTGGGACTTGTGTGGTAGGAGGAATCGTAGACGGTCGTCAATAATCCCAGACTTCACAAGGCAAGGCAGGAGCGGTACGTTCTAAAAACTAGTACCTTTAGGCTGCTTCATGTGCCTTGGAAGCTGCAGAAGGCGCAAGGAGTGATGCAAAAGGCGTTTCGTGAGTAAGTATGATAAATATGGTCATTGTAACGCATCAATCACGTGACCACCTCCTACCTTGCTTTCTCAAGCTTGGCAACCTGCGTTTGTGACCATCATTATTGATGAGAAAAGGCTACCTTGAACGCATTGATTCACGGGTTTGATTTCAAGCTGCGACCTGGTATTTAACCAGATAGTACTATTTTGTGTCGCACCGGAATGATCAAGTACCATAACTTGATCGTAATAGGCCATGGAAGGCTTCAGCGTGTATTATATCTTACTAAAGTCGTCAAGCTGTTTACACAAATCCGATTGAGAAGGAAGCAAGAATCAACATTCAGTACGTGACGATACATTTGAAATCACAAGAGTGTCCATGTATGAAGAGTGTAAGAAAAGTCCAAGAAAACTAATACAGCACGCAACAACAAAGTGGCTAATTACTTCCCAACAACGTAGGCGGCCATCCCTTGCAAGTTGAGCGGGTTGTAGGTCACCTTGGATGAGACGTCTGACTGGAAGTTGAACCTCTGCGAGAGATATGCTTTTCCAGGAGCGTTGAGAGATAGGACGTCGATGGTGCTTGCGTTAGCGGCCAGGATATACAGGAAACTGGAGTAGGAGTAAGTATCAAATCGTCCGAAATCTTGTGCGCGTATGCGCAACTCACTCGTTATTCCCGATAGAAGCGACAATGCTGTCAATCATTCCAGACCGAGGCACGAGAGGATACTGGTTGACCACCCTTGGCTTCAGAGAGTAGTCGACGCTGACCTCATTCACAGTGGCAGTAGCGACGTCGATGAGGTATGAATTGCCCGTCCTATGGCTGAAAGTGCTCCAGCAGTTTGCCATCTGACCGATGATTGGGTGGATGGTCGACTGAGCTGCGACACTTGGTCCCTTGCTGAAGTCATAGATACCGAACCCGATGGCCGGGTCTGTGACAAGATAAGCCCCAGCCTTGGGAAGAGGTGTGATGGAGAATGGCTAGAGCGGATGCGCGGTTAGAAGTCGGTCTGCGAAAAGTCTGAGAATAGACCAACCCTGATGCCACCAGCGGCAGGGGTAGTCTTAACTGGCTTATCGGACAAGGACCCAGTACCCTTATCGACCTTGAACACGGCAATAAAACCTGGGTGTATGCGCCGAGTTCAAGCAAGCTACGGAGATAAGCAGGAGATAGTGACTTACCAGGTGTTGGCGCGATATCCTTGACGCTGACAATCAAGCTCTCTCCATCAGGGCTAAAGATAACGTCAGATACCGTTACCAGAGCACCTGTTGCAGGAGTGGTTTGGGGAAGGCCGAGCAAGCGGGTGGTGTCCTTGATAGGAACCAGACCTTTAGACCTGTTCGCCCAATAGCAACTATGTTCATGCATTAGCATTTAAGAAAAACAGCAGAGAGATCAGTAAGCTCACGAGACGCCGTTGACTTTGCCTCCGTTCAGCACGCACACCTGACCAGTCTTCTCCGAGAAAGCTACAGACACCGGGAATTCCCCACCCGAGTTGACAGGCTGAACGAAAACTGTGAGCAAAGGTGAGCGACCCTGTCCCCGACCTACTCACTTTTCCAGCCATATGTATCTCAGTCGGATTTCTATGGTTGATATTGAACATAGTGAGTGTGTTGGAGCCGGCGTTCACAACGAACAACATCTGAAACAATATGTAAGTGTAGTAAGTCCTCCATACCAAGAAACCACTGATTGAGCACTTACCTTGTGACCGACTTTCACGGAATCTTGACTGAAAAGTGGGTCGACCCCCGTGCTGTTGCCATGAATCCCATTTCCTCCTGTTGGGACTGCTCCAGCGAACGAGAGCTTACCATACTTGTCTATCGCGCTGACAATGACATTATTACCAGATGGGTCGTTGGTCATAACTGGGAGTATGCATGAGCTGGGGATGGCTCGAAGCCTCATTGGTCAAAAACTCACAATAGGTTGCTCCAGCAATGTCGCCTGAAGTTCGAGCAGCGCCGAGAGGGTTAGCGGCGGCCAGACTTGAAGCCAGGAGTAAGGTGGAGACAAGCGAAGTAAACATCATGATTATGCAGATAGGCTGAAGATATTAAATGGCTCGAATTCTCAGAAGATGTGAAGAGGGATGTGGATAGGAGGGGCCTGCTACGTGAGTATTTATATTTCCAGCTGAATATGTCGAATGAGATGTTAGGCACAGGCTTCACAGCGTTGAATCAATATCGACCAAAAGAAACCTCCCACGATGCAGAATGGTCATAGCTTCATGGAGCTTCCTTTCTCTGTTTCTAGCAGTTTAGATATTGAGCATGAATATATGCGGCATGCGGTCACCGGTTGAAATTCAACTCGGCGCTTATTTGCGGACTCCCCACCCCGGTTGAATTGGGCATTATGAGAATGAGCACAGCACATGGAAGCACAGCTGCTCATAGCTTACGACACAGACCACCGCAGTAATTCTCTGCAATGTGTCTCTTCTTTGACTAGATTGGGGTTAGACTGCTGGCCGAAGCCAGGAGGCGGCTCTGATGCTTGAGCAAATGTTTCTGAGTGTGGTTTGTGCTAAAAGAACACTATGAGATATTCAAATCCGCAACTAGAGTTTGCACCCAACTACTCGCTCATTGTCGGCCCGGATTCAAGTGGGAAAGGTGCTTTCGGGGAGTGTCGGGTTTTGTCTATCTGTATCGGCATTTTACTGTGTGAGCGTAATCGTTAGGCCTATTGTTCAATTACGATAATTATCGGAACAAATTCCTATGCAAGGGGGAGCTTCTTATAATATGAATGACTAGAGCCGCGTTGATTCAGCTATGCATTTGGAAGCACTTGGAAAGACAGTGGGTAAATGGACAGGCGTGAAGACACAACAAAGTACACATCTGCACTAAATAAAACCAAAGTAAAGCAGACAGTTTCGAGGCATTGCAGATGTACCAACACGAACTAATTCCCCACGATAAAAGCCGCCATGCCCTGTAAGTTGTCTGGGGCAAAAGTTACTTTCCCTGAAACAGCTGCGCGGATGTCCATGCTCTGTAGCAATGTAGCGTTCCCAGGCGCGTTGAGCGACATGACGTTCACGGTGCTCGCATTTGCAGACAACACATAAAGGAAACTAAAATAATTTGCATCAGTACCAACCCAACCCAACCACTCGAGATTACACCAAACTCACTCGTTCTTTCCAATAGACGCAACGAAATTATCGATCGTCCCCGATCCGGCGCCAAGGTCATACTGGTTGACCACCTTTGCAGCAAGCGCCTTGTCCACATTCACCTCCGTCACTTTGGATGTAATGATATCGGTGAGATACAAGTTCCCAGTCTTTGGGCTGAATGAACTCCAGCACGTCGCGCCTTGACCGTCAATGGTATGGATGGTGGAGTTGGCAACAATAGTGGGACCGGCGCTAAAATCGAAGATAGAGAACCCAGCAGCAGGGTCGGTAGCAAGGAGAGCGTTGGTTCCTGGAATGAATGTCATTGAAAAAGGCTAAAATAACTTTAGTTAGATGGATGTGTTTGTAATATTTGGTGAGGGACTTACTAAAGCACCGCCAGCTGCGGGTGCAGACTTGACTGGCTCCGCAGACAGAGACCCATCGGCTTGGTTTACTGTGTAAGTAGCGATAAACCCTGCATATATGCGTTGAATTTAAGCACACTGAGAACACAACCAGAAAATTTCGACTTACCAGGTGTTGGCGGCGTTCCCTTGACGCTTACAGCTAAACTCTTTCCATCAGGGCTAAAAAGAATGTCAGACGCCGTTCCAGCTGGTCCAGTTGCAGGAGTAGTCTGGTTGAGACCAAGAGGGCGAATGGTATTCGGTATGGGTGTGAGACCCTTGGATTTATTTGCCCAATAACAACTTGATGGAAATCATTAGTGCCGAGGGGTCGGGGTGTAATTGAGTGTGGATAAACTTACGAGACTCCGTCGACTTTGCCGCCGTTGAGAACGCACACTTGGTTCGTTTTTTCGGAAAAGGCGATAGAAACCGGGAATTCGCCGCGGGATGAGACAGGCTAACCAGAATACATGAGTAAAGCTCTACGCAAACACGTCAGAAGTACGCACCTTCCCGACCATATGAATCATCGTCGGAATTTTTCGGTTGATGTTGAACATGGTAAGCGTATTTGAGCCAGGGTTAACAACAAACAGCATCTTCAGACCCCGAAGACATGAATTGAATGCGCTTCTATGATGGTGTGTAGGAACTCACCTTCTTGCCAACTTTCACAGAATCTTGAGTGAATAGTCCGTCAGGACCCGTGGCATTCCCATGCAGGCCGTTCCCTCCAGTCGCAACAGCATTGACAAACGAGAGCCTGCCGGATCTGTCGATCGAGTTGACAATCACGTTATTGCCAGATGGGTCATTCGTGATAACTGAAAACAGAGGATATCAGCAAAGTTTTTGAAGCAGAGGCAGGATGCTTTGAGCTTACAGTATGTTGCTCCAGCAAGCGCGCTCAACGAGTGTCTAGTGGTATGCGGGAGCGGGTGGGCAGAAATCGTGCTCGAAACCAGGAGCAAAGTAGAAAAAATAGAAAAGAACATTTTTGTAGTATGTTTTAACGAAAATCAGTTGGAGGTGAAAGCAAAGTGGGTCTATATCGAATAGACAAAGAAGTGGATGATCTTGCAACGACCCCCAACTCTAACATTTATACCATTTTATGAACCGGCCTTGTGCCTAAGCTCGACAACACCTCCATATCCAAGTAGCGCAACCAACGACGGCGCGTACCTTCTCCTCCAAAGTTCCTAGCTTCTCAACTCGGTAGTTGGCTTGCTGAGCGTGAATGTATGCGGGCAATGGTCTCCGGTTGAAATTCGTTACAGCATCCAGGCGGTGCCTTCATAGAGAATCATCTCGTGAGTCGTGCGCTTGCGGACTGACCTCGCCGCTGAGTCAGTGATCTGCAACTTGCCTAGCAACCTCAGAATGAGTGAGGCACGTAGAAGTATCTCTCTGCGCAACGCTTACGAGATGGATCATCCTTGTTGATTTGATTTGTCCGAGTTTAGCTTTCGCTGACTCGCGTACGTGACACGCACCTGTAGGACACGTAGCAACACGCCGTGGTTCAGAGCCTATGGCGATGGTATTCACAATGGTCCGGTTGAGCACAACTACGAGGCACCCAAGCTCATCTGTCCTAAACAAGTAATTAATTCCGGTACCTAAACCGGAGAGCACAGCACAAACGACAATATGAACACAGGGTAGGCAGCTAAAGTACTTGGGGATTGACTAGTGACACAACATTGTCGAAAATAACTACAGTTTTCTAGCAAAGCGTAAGACATCAAACACGTGGTAGTCTTATCATTACTGGTTCTTCTTTTCCTCGGGGGATGCGGCGGGAGGGACGCCCGCTGCAGTGGCGGCGGCGAGGCGGTCTTGTTCTTGCATTTTGAGGAGCTCGCGGGCTTCGTAACGCTTGGCGTACTCTTGTCCACCCTGTAAGGCGGTTAGTATAAATGCGTGGCATGTGCCGGATCATAAGTCGCGTACCTGGAGGACTAGGACTGCGACGAGGCAGATAGCGATAAGAGTATTGCCAGCGGCCAAGATCCGGAGCGACTCAATTCGTTCGTTGCGGCCATCAGTCTCAAGAGGGGTGACAATAATGCGCAGGGCGGGAATAACGACGGAAGCGTAGAGGACGACGCCAAAGACAAAAGCAGCTAAGAAAATAATGAGCTAGGCTGAGCATAGCGCATTTAATATCAGAACTTACCCAAACTACTTCCGTCAAAGAACAGTGCGCTTTCATCCCACTTGTGCAACTTGGCGATAAGGCTCACAATGCCCAATGCCATCATGGCGTGCAACAACGCCTGCAACGTAGTCCAATAATAGTATGGCGGCAACATCAATGGACGCTTACCTTGACAGCGCCTGGCGCATTGAAGAAAGTCGTATAAAACTCGAACCCATCGTCGACAATTTTATCCGTCAGAGGCGCAGCGTAAAGCACCTTGTGATCAACGTTAAAGCATATAAAAAGAATGCCTGTGGCACTGATATGAGTAGTGAATCACGTATTGACAGCTTCGACGTACCAAGGAAGAACGAGACCGAGCTCAGGACCGCGGCGTGTCTGAATCCCATTTTTAATTGTGGTTGAACGGAACAAGCCTCACACGACACCGCCATCAACACGTATCTCGTCCCTTATCTTATCGTCTGACCCTTATCTTATCTTCAAAGCATCCAGATGCAATTGTACATGGCTCGTGCACGACCTTTGCTAGTCCACACTCCAAAACAAGACACCCAAGCCATTCAGAACACCACTACTTGAACTCAAAATGCAAGGTGCACGCGGGAGCATCAGAAACCAAAAATAAGGTCAAGGCAGAAGAACACCGCTCCGGAGGGGGTATGACGAAGCCAGCTGAGGACAAAAACCAAACGATGTATACACTAAAGTAAACGCAAAAAGAATGCAAGATGGGGGGTCATATGCGTGGGGTAGCAGGGGATGCGCTTGATGCTGCGGGAGAGCCTGGGAGTCGGCCCGGAGGGCGAGGGGATTGAGGAAGGCCTGGACCTGGACCTAGTCCGGATGGTGTTCGTTGGTGTTGACGTGAGGTCGCTATATTTAAACCGCGTGTAGCAGCGACTGCAGCGGAATGTCCTCTATGAGGCTCAACTGAAGGAGCCTCAACTCGGTGCTGGAATCCCGGGGCCGCAGGGGTCCCTGGTGGCGAGGCTGTCAAAAGACCAGGCTGGTGTGAGTCCGGGTCTGTCTCGTCTTCCGAGTCACTCTCGTCTACAATCGCCTCTTCTCCCTCGTCGGATTCTTCATCAACTGAAACACAACAGAATTTGAGCATAGTGTCCCAACTCATAACAAGGTATCCACTTACCCTTCAAACTTCTGCCCGCGAATCCTAAAAGCTTATCCGCATGCGCATCATTATAGCTCCGGCTGTTACGTCGGCTAGGATCAGACATCGTCCGCTTCGTTCGCATGCTCGAACTAGCAGTTTGTTCAGCCGGCGGAACCGCCAAGTTCGTCTCTGCTTCCACCTCTACTGCTGCCGCCTCAGAGCCAGACTCAGCGACCACAGATGTCGACTCTGCTTCAACGCTGAACACGCGGTTGAACTCGTTGAGCATGAGGCTGAACACTCCTGCAGGGATACCGAGCGTCGGGCTGAAGACGATCCCGACGTTGCGCATAGTCATTTTGTTCACGTGAGAGTTTTGCACGACGAGGATAAGATGGGCCGTGAGTGCTCGGAGGAGGCTGTAGTTGGCCAGCGGTAGTTGCGAGATGAGCGAAGCGAGCTCAGAGACTCGCTCTTGAGGATCAGCAAGGTCTAAATAGCATACAATTAGTTTTTAGTAGCATATAGCAGGCAAGAGAACGCACCAATGACAGCCAAAAACAAAAGATGTAAGTCCCGAGTTAAAATACTCGACGGCAGCTCTCGGAGGTACGACTTGAGTAGACCAGCGACGGCGTGCGGATCCCAGTAATCTTCGCTCTCAACTAGATTCACGTCTCCTTCTACAATGAAACAGTTAATCACCCGAGCAATCTCAGCACTTCAACCAGCACTCACCAGTATTGAACCGGTCCTTCAAGTTCTTGATCACGGCCGAGCTTCCGCTCAACCTATAGATCCCCTCCTCCTGATCCGCCTTCTTCGCCTCCAAGTACTCAATACACCTGAACACAATCGCAGGCAGGTTTGCAATCTGAGCGATCGCGAGTGAGTCTTGCAGGGCAATGCCAAAGACCGCGCGAACTGCAGGTGCGGGCTGGGCAGGTGGGGGAGGTTTATCACCTACACAACAATACATCAATAAGACAACAATCAAATCTGACAAAAAGCAACAATTTCTCACCTGGAGTTCTGCCGAATCCCCAGAACCTCCCAGACTTAGCCTTCCTCTCTCGATCGTTCCCAGCGGACGGTCCACTCGTATCCGGGTCTTTCCCACCAAACCGATATCCAGCAGGAATCGGAATCCCATTCATCGGTCCCGATATCTTCACCTTGTCAGGCGACGGCGCTCGAGGCTGCTGGGGCTGAGGTTGAGGGTAGGAATGGCTATGACTAGGCCCACCACTGGCCGAAGGATGGAACGACGCGCGGTTCACTTTGCGTGGAGGAGGCATATCGGGATAGTGTCCCAGTTCTGAGTTGGAGCGTTGTCCGGGTCCGGCCGGTGTGCCTCCCATTGCAACATCGAGATGCGAGGGAAGGGAGCTCGAGAGGGGGACTTCCTGTGCACTTTGGTTGTGGCCGAGCATCTGTTTCGCAGCGTTGTCGATCGGGATGGGCACGCTACCTGTCGGAGCCGGCGCAGCGGTGGCTTCGGGCGGTGGAGGGGGAGCCTGGAACAGCTTGGCGTTGGATGCGTCTGGTGCAAGCTGCGAAATCGGCAACGCGCTGCCCTTGAGAATCTCGTCTTTCGACATCGCTCGGTTCCTCCTCGGCTGCTCTTGTGTCGAGCGCGGCTGATCCTGGAATGAACTCGTCGACGCTCGTGATTGTGACTGAGACAACTGTGACTGAGACAGAGTTTGAGAAGGTGGATCGGGCTGGGATCTGTCGTATTCCCCAACAACGTATCGAACAAGGACTTCCACCCAGCTGTCACGCTCTTCGTCGCTTTCCGCACAGAGAACATGCCTGTTAGGAGTACCAGAGGGACCACGTTTGCTTTCGATAATAAGAAAGGCGTGGCGATACGCGTTCTCGTCCTCCGAGTCGCGAGATGGTTGACGCTGCTGTCGACCAATCTGAGATCCAGTCAAAGTAATGGACCCAAGATGAGCTCCGCCGCGCTGAAATGAGAGAAGAAAGTAAGTACAGGTTCAGTTGGAGAACCAAACCTTACTTACGCTTTCATAATACTCTAACACCGGGCTTTGAAGGACGAAGTATCGTGTTTTCCATCCTCCAAAGTTCTTCCCTCGCTTGGTCAAATACCCCTCCTTGTATCCGGGATGTGCGACTGGAGCACGAGCATGAGAAACCACGTCAGAAGTAAAGAATCCGGTCACATCTGCCGGATTCTTCCACGGTGCACATAGCACGCTCTGTAGGTACGCCTGAAGCATCATCTAGCCGAAGAAAACAAGGTTATAGAACCATATTATACGAGAAGTATATCACATACCTTTCTTTGGTCCACCTTCGACGGCGCATTATCCTTGAAGAGCTTCGCGTCCGGAAGCGCCGCGATCCTTTTCAGCGCACTCCTGCCTAGCGACTGCCTCACGCGCACATCCAACGCCAACACATCCGAATACAACTTCTCAATCTTCCACCCCTCGCGCTCCGCCATTTGATCCGGCACAACCTCAATCACAAAGCTCAACACCTCTTTCCCACGATCGTTGGCCCGGATGTGAGAGATCGGGACCAAAATAATAGCCGTACTCAGGTCGTACGGTGTCAGCTTCGGAGGAGCCATTGTCGTCGTCGTCTGAGATGACTGTGTCCGGGCCATCTTGGGTGGCTGTGCCGGGAGAGGAGGAGCGCTGTACTGATTTGGGGGAGGCGTCGAAGCAGTGGAGGTTGTAGGAGATGTAGCAACAGGACTTGAATCTAACGATGCACTGTCGTCTTGAGTGGACGACCGGAGTGAGGTTGTCTGGATGAAGCTCGGGTTCACGAGTGTGTTCATCGACGTCATCGAAGGCGCATTGCGAATGATCGTGGGTATTGCCTGTCTCGAGTTAGACTCTGCCGGAGAATATACGGTCGAGCTGTGTTCATCGTAGCTATAGTCGTCGTCTGTATCGTTGGATGAATCTACCGGGGGTCTCGACTGGACATTTGGCAGCGGTGGGGGAGGCGGCGGAGCCTGGAAGCCGGAAACGCTACTCTGGGTCGGCGTTTTGGGATATGAGGGAGCACCGTTTGTGGCTGCTTGAGCTTGTTGAACAGGGGCACCTGGAGTCATACTCTGAGCAAAAGTACCATCGAAATTCATCGGCGACACTGCTGTAACGCTTGGCAAAACTCCCGCCTGGGGTGGGGGAGGCGGGTGTTGGAACGTAACCGGAGGGGCGACGCCTGCAACGGGCTCGTCGGGGGTCAGAAGAGGTGAATTCTGCATATTGGCGATGTACTGTCGTGCTTCGTCTGGCAAACTTATCCTCGACTCACGCTCTCGGCGCTTATTGGTGGGAGCGCTGAGCGTGGCAGAGTCTGAAGGTATAGGTTGTGACAGGTCTGGTTCCGCGGCGGAAACAGCCTGCTCATCCGGAAGGTGAACACTCGGAGGGGGAAGTACGGGAGCTTCAGAGATCGAACTAGCAGAAGGGCCGTCCCTCAGTGGCGTGCTAGACGAACCGTTCGCAACAGGCAAGGATTCAGACCGAGCTGGTAGCCGACTAGCTTGCGCGCCCATCGTGTCGCGATCAACAGATGAAGATACCGACGGTTGCACGCCGGTTGATCCGGCACCAGTAGGGGCAGATGGCAAGGCCTCGGACTCTTCCGCGTGGCCGTTGAGGTGAGAAGAACCTTCGCGTGAGGATCCTTGGTGAACTATGGAAGGACAGACCGAGACCCAACCCAAACGAGAAAGGCAATGCGGAACCGAGGAAATGTCAATGAGCCATATGGGGTATTTATGCCTGGTCAAAAACAACCGTACTCACCAGCGTCGTCGCTTTGATGGCGGAAAATAGGAGCGCGTGAATGAGACACCGCACGCACTCCAGAGACGGCTCTATTCGACGGTCGGCCTTGGGGTGGGCGCCGTTCTAGCTCAGAGCCGCTCCCGCTGGCGGTGGTGGTCTCCTCGAATAAACGACGGTAACGCTCGCGCTCAGCGCGAATTCTCTCAAGATCCTTGGTCGCCGAGGCCAGGTTCGACTTTTGCTTCTCGATGACACGCCATAACTGAGCATTCTGTTGCGCGGCCGAGTTGCGCTCGTCGAGTAGCATCGTGAGCGCGCTCTGGAGGTCTCCGGGCGGATTTGCCACAGCAAGAACTTGGTCCAGCGTTTTCTGGGACGCATGACGCGAGGAGGGAGTAGAAGACACAGACGAGACGGACTGTGCAGACTGGCGCGGTGCAGGGGACCGGGAGGGCTTCTCAGTTTTGCTGGGTGTTGTGGCGCTAGGTGCCGCAGGAGGAGGGGGATTTGGAGCGAGAGTCGAGCCGGAGGGCGTTTCGGCAAGGATGGAGGGGTCAAAGTTGGTGGTATTCATGACGGTTCGCCGTCGCTCTGCTTTGGTCGTCGCCATCGTGAGGGACGACGGGAGGTTTCAGGTGCTATACGTATTGCTGTTAGCAGCTATCTCGTCAAGGTAAATAGAAAAGTCAAGGAGTGTTCAAACGCGCGATCAAGAAGAGACAAACGAGTGGAATTGGGCCAGAGACAAGGAGGGTGGTATTGGGGACGGCAAAGAGGCAATGTTCCAACGACTCACCGACAGAATTTAAGGGAAGTCTATGGGCGGGTCAACGTATTACACGCACCGGGGACCTTACCCAGCTTCGTGGTCGCGAGACCTGCGTTCAGAAGAGAAGCCCGTGTTTGGATACACTTGCCCCCAGCTCTTGTGATGAAACCAACGCTTCGTCTCTCTGGAAAAAATTCAACAACACAACAAGAGCGTATCCTGAGATTGAACGAGAGTGTTCGAGTGCCGTATGAAGTCAAGAGAGGTAGCAACAGCGACAATACACTCCACCGTGCCAGAGGTCAAGAGCACAACCTGTCGGAACTCAGGCGATCCTTGTAGGGTCCACGTGGGGCATAACACATTCAAATCAGACAGACAACAACTAACAATATGTCTCCCCTGGGCTAAGCCAAAGTCTATATATGCTAACTGATTCAGTGTTCATTTCGCGCATAACAATATCGGTTGAATACAATAGCTGTCTATCCTACAGCTATTTCTCCCACTGTATGAGCACTTCTTCTTCTCGCCAGCACTCTCGTCCGTCGCAACAATCCTCCTTGCAGGCAAACACCATACATGTGCCCCACTCCATCCCGAGACCCCCTTGCCCACTAAGGGCGGCAGCGATAAGCTTCTTGCGCGCCTCCTCGGAATTATCCGACCCTGTTTGCTTGCGCTTTAGCAAGTTTATGATGTTGGGCATCAACTGGCACTCGAATACTCGTACACCCCCGCAGTGACCGCACGCTGCCACGATGCTAGGGTCGTAGGTCGGCCTCGGGGGTGGGGGAGCAGATACGGCATGAGCCACGTTCGTGACAGGGATCGCCGTTCCAGGGGCGATTGGTGCCGGCGGGAAGAGTTTCTTGTATATATCGTCCGTGTGGAATGGTAGGGGTGTTCCGCCAAGCTCGTACCTGCGAGTGAAAATCCATCACAAATATACACAATGAACAAAAAGATAAGACAATGGGCACTCACCTGATACATTGCGTGCCCTCCTCAGCAACGCGCGATGCAAACTTCTGAAACACTTCATCGACATCGGTCGCCCGCTCGTATTGCTCCAAATCCCACATTTCAGCACCAACAGCCTTCCCGCCGTCTTTTTTCGCCTTCTTGTCCGCATCGGGTTTAGGAGGCGAGATATATTCGAACGTGGTATTCAAGTACAGCGCCGGATACGAGGGCGCAGCATCCCAATCCCGCACGAGCTCGTCATTTGACTTTGGGTCTGTGGTGATGGATGTATTCGTCAGGGCTGCAGCTAGGGCACCAACTTCTGCATCGTCTCCATTTCTGCCTTCATTTTCTTCTTCATAATCGTAGTCGTCTTCGCTACCTCCACTCGCGAGATCTTCATTATCCTCGTTGGTGGTTTCATTCTCTGTCCCAAATCCGCCGCCAAATACATTGGCCACCCCGCCTGTGGCACCTGTGCTCCCCATCTGTAACGACCCATGGGTTAGTATATGCCAGGCGGTTAATTTATATTGGTGATAGGGCTTACGGAAAATGGGTTAGCTTTGGAACTGAGGCTTGATGCGGCCGCCTTAGCCTTTTCCCGGTCTTCTTTTTCCTTCGCCTTTTGCTGTCTCTTTTCCAGCTTGGCCGCATACTTGTCGTTGAATCTCAGCTGGCGGAACGCGCGAACGCTGAGCTCTGTTAATTTCAACAAACTCACACAACACAATTGACCAACTCACCTCCCAGGTCTTCGTTGACACCCTGCATTTCCGCATCCAAACACATAGAGCACCCGATCCATAGGACTATTCTCAAACGGACACCAAATGTGTAGTAGCACTTCGCATAATTTCCCACATACTTTGCACGCAGCTGAATCCACAGGCGGACGATTTATCCCTGGAATAAAGCACTAAATCCCAACCAAGTTGTAATGGAGTTCGAAGTGAAATGCGCATTGAGATCGATATACGGTACATGTAAAGCAAAAACCCCAACCGTGCGTAAGTACATACTGTATGTACCCAAAAAGAGCAAGCACAGGGACGCACGGGCTTCCCGCCGAGGCGCGAGACGTTGGGATCACGCAGGTCTTTGGGGTCTAGAATGTCTCCATCCGGGAGACCGAGCAGTACGCTTGTCTGGAGCTGGTCGAGACCGTCTTCCGACTCGGACCAGTCTGATTCTTCGGAGTAAGACATGAGAGATCTGATGCAAACGTGTGCGTAAGTACGTAGTAAATACGTTTCGAGAAAGGTGAAAGAGGAGGCAAGTCAGGAAAGCATGAATGGTATTTTAGTAGGAGTCTTCACAGGCAGGCACAAGGGAAACCCTTGGCCATGAGCTCAGACTCGTCATCTAAGTATCTCATCCCAGAAAGAAGGGAACAAAATTGCAGGCTGGACTCACATTGGTCGTGGTGGATGGCAAGAAATTAAAATTTGTGTGATCAGCACATCAACTCATCCAAGGGTTCGGCACGAGGTATCGAGGGTTCTGGCAGGGTCCTAATTGGCGACCCACATTGAACTCTTGTCGACGCCAGCAAGGCACTCGCTCTTTATTTGTACTATTCTTTTGGGTAGACTGGGATCATCTCTGAAGTATCTAGACCCGTAAAAATATATTGGAGCTAGGTTTTCCTGGCCAAAATGGCCGACTTACGGATGCGATCCAAAACGTCGCTGAACCCCAGAAACGACGACTTCAGGTATGTTCATCGGGCTGCTGATACTGAAGATAATCATTATGGGCTTGAAGTAATAGAACACGAAAATCTGATCATGCAGCACGTATATTGTCCGGCGCTGTCCTTGCTTGCGGCTCGTTTGCAGCAAAGAGTTGGCTCTTTGAGCGTGGAGTTGGGTCGGTGTGGTTAACCGAGCGCGTAATATTGTGTGCTGGGATCGGAGTGGTGGTGAAGGCTTTTCTGAACGGAGGATGGAATGTACGAAGAATCGAGGTGTGTATCATTTTGTCTCAGCAATCCTCAATTCGCCTTGTGCGTTCGTCGTCAAACGTTACCTATTGCGGGCGCTATCTGTTTCCTTTGGAGTCTATTCAGAAAGGTATACTGACCTACACTTTTTATAGTGGCCTCTGCTAGGACTCTCCGCATTCCTTAACTTTATCCGTATTGTGTCATTTTGCGCAGCGTTGCCTAGGATGGACGCTCTCCGGTTGGTCTTTAACGTTGATCTTCTTTGAACTCCTTGGTTATTTGAGTAATTAGACTATTGGCCTTTGCATACTTCACACCTACATGGATACAGACGATTCTTTCCCCCTACTCAGTGAGCGCATTTCATTTGCATTTGGCTTCAACTCTAACAATTATCACTAGGCTCGCGCATCAGTATCCACAGCCCTCGCACTTGCCCTTTCTATCCTATCAGACGCTCAGTGGAAAACACACGAGCTACACGTCCCTGCACCAGCATATGGGTTCTTGGTTTTATACGCGCTTGCTTCTTGGGCACACGAGCACACGATCCACGCGCTTGCGCCTGCGTTTGGCGGGGCTGGAGGAGCGGGAGGCGCCAGTATGTTAGGCGCGCTTTTGTGTGCTGTGCCAGCCCATTTTATAGCAGTCGGATTGGTACGTATTTCTGTGCATTTCTTTTGCACAATAAGCTGCTCATACTAGGATTTATAGGGAGCAGTCCATGCTACTCCAGCTCTTCCGCTAGCGTCCCTGCTCGGGATAGTGATTCTTGCTACTGCGCTATTCCTTCACTCCTCGCTGGGCGCATCAGAGTCTCGACCGCCAGCAGTCTTACCACTTATCATCGCATTTGTTGAAGGACTTATCTTATTTCGATCAACTCCCGCCTGGGCTGACTTTGGCGTCTCTGGTCTACTGGCATATGGTACGACCATTTTCATCCTCAAACCCACTCAACCAACTCATTTTTGCACCAGGTGCCTCCCATGTTCGCGTCATTTCTTCATCCGAGCTCACTAAATCACAGCCAACCTCCCGCCTCCTACGCTCCTACCTCAAAACCATCCTAGCGAACCCCGAATCTCGCAAAATCTTCTACTTTTTGATGCTGAACTTGTGTTACATGCTGGTGCAGATGCTGTACGGCGTGTGGACGAACAGCCTTGGTTTGATTTCTGATGGTACGTTGCTTAGCTCGCGCGACTGAGAAGGTACTCACCGACACATGGGCTTCAGCTATCCACATGGCTTTTGATTGTATGGCGATTGGAATGGGACTTTTCGCGTCTGTTATGGCGACATGGTCGCCGAACGAACGATATACTTATGGGTAAGCGTATCTCACTAACTGGTGATTGAAGCGTCTGACAAAATTTCAGGTATGGTCGTATCGAAACACTATCTGGGTTTGCAAACGGTATTTTCCTCATTTTGATTTCGATATTCATTATATTCGAAGCAATACAACGACTGTGAGTCCCTCCACCCCATCGTATTACCATCCAACGTGATCTCCTTCTGTATATCTAAACACTCTTTATTGACGTATTTCCCATATCTTTTTCACAGGCTAGACCCACCTGAGATGAACACAAGTCAGCTATTGCTGGTCAGCGGTCTTGGGCTCGGAGTCAATCTGTTTGGAATGTTTGCGATGGGCGGGCATCACCACGGTGTAAGTATTATTATTATTATTTTCCAGTGTTTGATTTTACTGAAATTGGGCAACCCCGTGCAGCATAGCCATGGTGGACATTCTCATGGAGGTGGTGGGCATTCACACGCAGCTCCTTCTCATGCGCATTCGCACGATGAGGACAACCATGAACACGGACACTCACATGCTAGACGTGAGAGTACGCCGCAACCCTCTGTCGTAGTCAACGGTATCAATGGGATAAACGGTTATGGCGCGCACGACCATGGACATGGAGGCCACTCGCACGACGATGCGCACGGGCACGGGCACGACGATCATCACGACCACTCCCATACCAACAACGGACATGGTCACTCGCACGAAGAAGACCACGGTCATTCGCACAACGAAAACCATGGTCACTCGCATGGCGGGGATCACGGACATTCGCATAGTGGCGACCATGGGCACTCTCATGATGAGCATGACCACTCGTATCACCTAGCGGCTTCGCGCAACTCCACAATAACCCCTGATGGGCTTCTCTCGCCCACTTTGCCGTTTATGCCGTCCAATATGCGCCCCCCTCCAATTCAAATCCACTCTGGAGAGCCCACCTATCACGCGTCGCCGCTTTCGCCAATTACGCCCGCTTACCCCTATTACAATGATCCCCATGAGGAGCACCACCATGGTGGCGGCGGAGGACACGACCACGGCCATGGCGGCCATGATCACGGTCAAAGCCATAACATGCGTGGCGTCTTTCTGCACGTCATGGCGGTAAGTCCGATGCAACGTTGCAAGCCAGATCTCGTGATTGATCAATATAACATTGCCTTTCAGGATACGCTTGGCTCGGTTGGAGTGATCATTTCGACACTTCTTATCCAGTGGTATGGTTGGACAGGTTTCGACCCTATTGCGTCACTTTTCATTGCTATTTTGATCGCGGCGAGCGTTGTCCCCCTGGTTATGGACTGCGCAAAGGTGCTTAGTCTTGATGTTGGCGAGCGCGAGACATCTATTCGACAGGCTCTCATCGAGGTACGTCCACATCGGAGCTGTCTCGTCCCTTACCTTTAACCTGATTTTCCTTTTGCAGCTTTCTAACGTGGACGGATTAGCCTCGTTCACCGCGCCAAGGTTTTGGCCCAAAGATGGCGAATCACTCGTTGGTTCGATTCATATCCAGCTAGCGCCTTCAGCAGCGTCATACGACCCTGCCGGAGCACATCGAGCCCAACATACGACGTATGTAAACGCTGAACGAGTAGTCGATCGCGTAGAACAGCTGTTGCGTAGCCGCATACATGGACTCGACGAGTTAGCTATACAGGTCGAAGGAAGCCGTGATCAGCCTTGGTGTTCGTGTCTAAATGATATTGGACCTGGTCGAGGGGGTGTATGACATCAGTATTTTTTGAGTTCTCATAGCTAGATTTTGCGTTTTGTGGAGCTCGACTATAATTCTATTTTGCATGATAAGAGTGCTTCCTGATGTGCAGTCTAATAATTTCAATTGGAACACATCCATTCTACGAAGCTGAACTCAGGAGAAATACAATACACATAGAGAGGAGTGAGAAAACAAAGCGCTAAGGATACATTGGACGCTGAAGAGAAGCTAACTATTTGCGGCTGAATTTTCGGTGTGCCAAGCTTCCAGCAGCTTTCCACATTCCCATTTACTCCTCACCATCCGAAATCCATTCCATCTTCTCGGCCTCGTCAGATTTGACGTACGGGGTCAGAACACGTTGCTTGCACTTGCTTCCCGCCCTAGAGTTGGTGGCGCCCTGCCCCGGATTCGACCCCATATCCTCCAACTGAATTCGAGCGATCGCATTGCTCGGAAGTCGACCTAACGTCATGTTCGGCCGGCGACGCGCGATGCTGGGCGTTTGCCTCTCGGACGTGGATGGCGCGAGCTCGAAGTGCTCAAATGCTATTCCAAACTCCTTCGTAGGTGACTTTAGGCAACCTCGGGCGGGGGTTGGGGGCTCGACGCGTGTGGCGACGTAGCGAGAGGAAGCCTCTTGGGATGACGGCGTGAGAGGCTCCTCGGATGTTGAGAGGGAGTGAGATGTCGCCGCCGAGGCGGGCGAGTGGTGGTATGAATAATAGGACGATGCGCTAGGATTCATCGAGGGGGAAGATACGAACGAAGATGCGCGGGCGACCGAATGCATAATGGTTTAGTAAAGCTTCTTGGGACGAGTGCAGTGGGTAGAGTGTGTAAGGGTGGTCTCGTGAGATGGGATGGTACAAGCGGCTGTTGCCTTGACAGATCACTTCGCGCCTGCATTCTTATACCTTTTGAAAACTTAGTTGCCGTGCCGAAACAATACAGACGGCGGGAGGGGCTCCACAGCATCTTGATGAACGCTCCCTTTGGGATGCTTTTCAAACGTCATTTGTACTTCATTCAGGGCTCAGATGCGACTTATGTTTTTGGCCTCGCAGTGCATCAAACTTACAAACGAGAGACAACTTCTCAGACACGTTTGGGAAGCGCATACATTGTGGTGCTTGAGACAAATTCGACGGTTCATATTATTGATAGCCCCGATATTTGTATAACGAAGAAGGACAGAAATGCCAGCATTTAGTCGCCACTTGTGATTGGCTGCTCAAAGATGCAGCGCCGCTGAATACATTCCCCGCTCGTTCAAAGAAAAACTATATATTTTGTACAGGGTCGGGCGGCCATGGCGCGCGCCCAGGCCTACATGCCCTGCTCTCGACCTGGCGAGCCCCCAGCAAATCCATCAGAGGATTTGAGACGTGTATGGTACCCCCGATGGCGAGGCCATCGCCCATACCTCACTTAAGATATGCTTCTAACGGCAACAAGGATACCTCGAAAATTTAACCACCGGATGCGCGCCCATGTCCACGTTCGCGTTCATAGTATCCTGTTGGCGTGTATTTAGTATTTTCACAGAGGTGGCATAGGAAAATCCTGCAAATTTGTCTGAAATTCATGCGTTAGCCTCGAGGCCGCCTACAATCCACATTCCACTTCAAATAATTCGCTTCAATTGTTGAGAACGGGGTACGCCAAAACTTCAAACTCATTTTCAACCACCCAGACTAGTCACCTCCCTTCAGTAAGCCTCGTAGCAAGCAGCGCACGCCCCAAGCTCCAGGATCGCAGGTGCCTTTGACAGTATTCGCGTCTACGTAAGCAGCGCGTCCTGCGCGTGCAGGCAAATTTTTGGTGTTCTCTGCTGTCTGTTGGGCTGTGTCAAACGCTTGGCCAAGTGGTACACGTGGGTCCCCCAACGATTTGACAAACGCGTCCAAAGGGTCAACCAGAGTCCGGCTCGGAGGGCGAGCACGCGTGTAGGTATACAGTCGATTGAGTGCGAATTCGGCTGCAGACGCGTATTCGGCGCGGGTTGGCTCGGAGGCACCACTGGTAGAGGTATTTTGAAGACTTTGGGCGAAAGCTGATAGATAAATGCTAGTAAATCAAATTATTCAGTTTTATTCAAATAAAACACAAGAGATAGATAAGCGTACCTATATAGCGCACCAGACGTACCTCCCATAGCATCTCCTACAATTGCACCAATCCGGCCAATCGCGCCCGCTGCGCCCAAAGAAGTAAACTCCTTGTCATCCAGAGCGGCAAGAACCGCTACATAAAATAAGAATAAGGTTAAGCAAGAGGACCGTGTCGTATATATGCGTGCCTTCAGCCCCCGATTTGAGCGTGGTCCCGCAATCTCCGTCACCCGTAATCTTTCAAGGCGCGTGAGTATATGCGGGTTATATACGAATGAACAACATACCTGATCCATCCGCGTAATATCTGACTCGGCCGTGATTAGCTCCTTACATGCCCGGCGCACCGCATCGATAAACTCGTTCGAAGTTGGAGCACTTGCACGGTCTTGGCTTTCTGAAGTGCGTTCGGACTTGACAGGAGCGGCTGGCGCCGAGCTCCCGCCTGGGGGCATCCCACTTGGATTCACCCACGCATGAGTTTTTGCCTGGGCATCAAGCAGTTCGATTAACTGTTCCTTGGTCGCGGGTCCACTTCCGTCCGTAGGGAGCAAAAGCAAAGTTACTGAAAAGCCAGGCATGTTCAACGATGTCTTTGGAGCGCTCTTCAGTGACCATAATTTTTATGTGATAATTCGCGTACCATATAGGTTCCTACCAGCACCCTCTCAACAGAAACCCCCGCATTGCGTATTTTTTCCAGGACGATTTTCGCAACACTGCTGAGCTCCAGTGCGCTGAGGCCACCCAAATTGTTCACCATAGGAACGCAACTAGTGGGGTCTCCCTTTTTAGGCCATGGCAGGAACGCACGGTCAGAGTCGGAATCAGGTGTAGCAAGTAGATAGCTGATCAGCTTGTCGACAAGATCAGGGAGTGGTGGAATGGGTCGGAGCCGACTGTGTCCTGCCTCGTTATGTATACCTGGTCCGAAACAAAAGTCAGCTAACGGGATATGAGGTGTGCGCCGCCAGATTCAATACTAACCCATCCCAACCTCAATCTCGTCTTCCTTCAAGTGACTCTCCGCCAAACCTGTTCCGGGAACCTTCATCCAACGTTAGAATATGCTTATATGACAGGCTTGCAGTACTGACATGACAATGCTCCAACCCAACGGCGATCGTCCCGACTCGGTCGGCTACGAATTGAGCGATATCGTAGACTTGATCCAAGGTCGCTCCGCGATTTGCCAGGGCTCCTGCTATCTTGTATACCAATACTGTTCCCGCTAGACCCCTTCCAAAAAGGAGTTTAGTGATAACTGTACACCCTCCGCTACGTTTTGACTACCTTACCTTCGCCCGACAATTTCACCTTGTGTTTTACCAACGCTCACATCGTCGCCCACCACAACGAATTTGAGGGATGATGCTTTGGATGGATTTGCCGCACAATACTGCTCTCGAGCTAGTCCAAAATTTAGTATATCGCCGGTGTATGACCTAGAATAAGATCTAGTATTTAACTACGGCAATTAAGAAGGGTTGTTTTGCTTGATGTCTTACTTGACAATCATAAGAGTTCTGTGAGTAGTGAAATTAGTATGAGTCAGTACAGCTATAGGAAAGCGCACCCTTTGTCATTGTCGACCAGCTGGAGCGCACGCTTCACTTGATTTGCGTTCGGCGATGCGAAAACGTCACCACAAACAGCCGCTGTATGCACCAGTTACGGGCGAGACTCTACTTATCACAGCTTTCGACAATAACTACGTACCATTGAGCATCCCTTCGCCTATTTAAAAATTCACTTATTGCTGGTCAGTCGAACCACAATATCGAGCTCACCAACAAATCCCGCGTGTGCTGGCTCATGGCCAGATCCGCCTCCACTGATCAATGCAACCTGCGATCGATTTGGTTGCGCAACATGTAGTACTAAACGGAAATACGTTGGTGTCTTATAGGCAGCTCAACCAGTACAAAGCATATACCTTTATGCTGATCATCGACGATCACGCCAGGATTGGCGCTCGAGAGCCCGTGCAAGGCGTCCAGAACAAGTGACGAAGGCGAAGATACAATGTGTTTGTCTGTCATACTATAGATGAAACTTGGTCACTGAAATATGTTGCCCTATACTTACGAAGTGTAGCCATGTCGTGGTTGGGAGTTAGCGGGATTCGATCTAGTCAATTATGACATCGTGACAACACTGATGCTAGTCAGTACCAGCCAGGCTGCATATACTCGCCTCGCATAGTCCGATTTTGCCTTGTAAAATGAACCCCGTAGGAACTGCTTAATAAGATTTACACTAATCGCAAACAAACTCTCTTTTACTATCAATATTCGAAGATGAATGGAAGCGAAAATCAACTAGGAACTAGTTTACAGTAAGCTCGAAACCACTTGAGTTTTCAGTCATTTTCTTTTCTTCTTCCCCTTTTATATCTACATTGAGCCAAAAAATTGCAGGGGTTATAAAAGCGTAGCCATCTACGAAGTTTGAAGAATTAATTAGCTTGGCCGTCACAGCGCAATTTGGGGGGGCCTACCGTATCCCGCATGCTACGGCAGGTGGGCCGGTCCTCTGGTTCCGGAGCCCAACATTTTAATAGCGCATTCCACCGCTTGTCTCCATATCTGGTAGAAGATGAAATCTCTTCTGGCTGTGAGGGACGTTTTCCCCTTATGATAGCGAGAGATACGGCTGCTTCATTCTTGTATTCAAAGAAAGGCGACCTGCCAGTCATGACTTCCTATTGAGTGGGATAGCGTTAATGTCGCGAGTGAGCAAGATAATCTTTTCACGGCCACTCACCAAAATCGTCTACAAAGGTGGTCGCACCAAACGTCAGGCACACTATCATTTGGCGTCTCTCGCACGCACCATTCCCAGAGCATATACATCCGCCTGAAGGCTCCTTTCAACCGAGTCTTCCCCCAAAAGTTCAGGTGCCTGTTTGTTTGTTAGTGTACTAATGGATTAATTAAAGAAATTGATAATGACCATCCAACGAATGGTTCCTCCTCCTATATTTGTGGTCGCAGTAAAGCCAAGCGAGCATTCACCCAAGATTGAATTGCCAAAATCGGCTAGTTTAGCAACGCCTTGGTCCGACACCAATACATTAATCTTTTAAAAATACTTAGTAAGTAGGTGATGACAGGTGATGTTTTGTCTCACAGCTTTAAGGTCTCCATGCACCTGCCCAGTATTGTCGTTAGTGATAGTAGGTGACAGGATACTTGAAGCAAGTCAATACCATTTTCATTTTATGCATATAAGTCAAGCCCTCTGTGACTTGTAAGCACTGTTTAGAAGACAACGTTGTTTCAGAACATTGAAAACCAAGAAGAATTTACTCACCAGCGCCCAGCGATCAACTCGAGGGTTTTTGAAAGCATATTCTGACAGTGTTCCATTCGTCATCCAACGTGATATCATCGCCAGCTGTCCTTTGAACATTGCGATTCCCATAAGCTCCAGCACGTTTTGGTGTTTTGCTTTAGACCAAATGTATAACTCTCGTGCTGCACGCTTTTGGGAAGAAGTAAGAATCTTTGCGTTCGTTGAGAAATAATACAATACCTTGATACTCTTCGCACCATGAGATGCTGCATGCAGCCTTAAGCACTTGATCGCAACCTGACTGCCGTTTAAGAGACTCCCCCGCCACACGTCTCCGAATCGGCCACCCGCCAATGCTTGCGAGGAGCATGCATGTAGATCTAGTTGCGCAGAAAGGTCTAAGCAGCCGTGCTGTAAGAGATGCTCGAAGGCGTCCTCGGTCGGCTATTCAAAAACAGTTACGACCTAACTTGGTGCAGCAGGTAATGATATATGTATTTGACATACCGTAGTTGTAGCTATGGCTCGATCATTTTTCTACCAAATGTCAACTGTACGTATAGGGCAAGGATAAAAAGTCAGACCCACTTGGTCATGCCGATGAGGTTGCTGAGACTTCTGCGGCTCCAGAACACTCGCGAGCGGTTCAGGTTGCAGCGACGTAGACGATACCGTAACATCCCGCCCTTCGAAATTGACCACGGTCACATCAGGGAGAAACGCCACTTCCATACGAGGGGAGGGGCCCTCTTTAAATGACGACCGCAACGCGCGTTTCGTGCGGTGCCCGGGCTTATGCAGGTGAGCTTGCGCAACATCAGACGAACGACTTCTGGGTTCGGGTATCTTGGATTGTGAGCGCACGGGACGTCCTCTGGTTTCATTTGAGTAGCTGCGCTTGTGGAAGCCCTGCTCTGGGACAGAGAGGTAATCGTCCGAGTCTGAGGAGGGCTCAGAGTGCAAGGGGAAGTCGACTCTTGAGTCAGGATAGTCCGTGTACGATGACGGGTCGTGTGTATAGTAATTGGTGATCGGCGCTGGCACATATTGGGATAACAGGGACTAAATAGATCAGTTCGTAAGAGGGGGGTGCTATTGCTTAGTTGTTTGTCTAATGGAATTATTACATTATACCGTGCTCACCAGGTATTCTTCATTTCCACTACTGCGACCATACGGGTCCGTCATGTGGCGGGGCTGCTGGGGGCGGGAGTCTGGAGGTAATACGTGGAACACAGGCCGTCCTGAGGGAGGGCCGGGTTCATTGTGAGTATTGGCGCCGGTGGTGGACCTACGGCCTCCAACTCTTGGGTCCACCCAAGGTTGATTGCTGGACTGGCTTCGTCGTGGGTCGTTGCGATACATAGTGGTAGCCCAGTTTGTTGTGGCTGAGTAGATCCTCTGCTTTGGACGGGATCGGAACCTAGTGGAAGTGACTACCGCTCCAGATGAGAGGTTAATATATGGTCAATCCAGCCGTGTATCCGCGCAGTGGTTACGGTAGCTCACGGAAAACAACAGTGGAAAGCGCTCGGGCAATATTTGTTGACCGAAGTCATTAGACGCCCGTAGATCAATCCAAGATCCATCAGTGGCTCCGCCGGGAGTGTGGCGGAAAATACGAGTTTAAGTTGAACGATACCGTTAATACGCAAAGCATCATCCCATATACTTACGAAGCGTAGTCATGTTGTGGTTGAGGATTAGTGGGATTCGATCAGGTCAAATATGGTATCATGACTACATTGGTGTTAATCAGTACCGACTAGATCGCATTGCCTCTTAAAATAAGCCGTTAAAAAAGATTTATGACGAGCGCAGATCTTCCCCTTCTAACAACCAATAATTCAACGTAAAAAACATAAATCTGGGTGGAAACTGGCTCATAGTAAGCTTGAGGTTGCTCAAATCCTCTGTCTATCGCGGTTTTGTAATGGTTCGTATTCTCGCGGAGGTTGGATTCTACAGCAGAGTAGACATCTACATTTACAGGTTTGATCAGCTTGAATATGAGACTTTTATCCATGAAACCACCCACTGTGTCCCGTAGGTTGCCGCATATAGGCCGATCCCCCGGGTTTGTAGCCCAACAGCTCAATAATACCTTCCATCGCTCGTCCCCATATTTGGTGGAAACTGATAACTCGACCGGTTGCGAAGGCCGCTTTCCGCTGCTAATAGCGTAGGACACAGCTGCATCGCTCCTGCGTTCAGAGAAAGGCAGCCTGCCGGTCATGACTTCCTAGCGCGTGGAAGAATAATATCAATATTCCGGAAAAGAAAACAATCATCGTAACAACAAGCCTCACAAATACTCACCAAAATTGTCTATAAAGATGATCGTAATCCGAGCGTCAGGCGCTGAATTTTCTGGCTTCCATAGTACGCACCATTCCAAGAGCATATATATCTGCCGGGAGGCTCCTATCAGCTGCGTCTTCTTCCAAAAGTTCGGGTGCCTGCTTGCACATTAGCGTTTCCGACAGCTAAGAAGATGGCTCTGTACTGACCATCCAACGAATGGTTCCTCCACCAATATTCGAGGTCGCGGTGAAGCCGAGTGAGCAATTGGTAAGGATAGAATTACCAAAATCGCTGAGTTTGGCGATGCCTTGATCAGACACTAGTATATTGATCTTCCAGCAGGAACTTCAGCAACTCGGACTTATTGGCAAACAGTTCCAGACTAACAGCTTTGAGGTCTCCGTGTACCTAAACCAAAAGAACTCTTAGCGAACTGGAAGAATAAACAGGAAGATAGAGCCAGTAATACCATATTGATGTTATGCATATATGCTAACCCTTCTGCCACTTGTACGCACTGTTCGGAAGACAACGCAATCTCAGAACACGCCGAACTCGGGGAAATAAAATTACCAATGCCCAACGGTCAACTCCAGGATTTTGGAAAACATAGGTCGAAAGCGTCCCGTTCATCATCCAAAGCGAGATCATCGCCAGCTGCCCCCCAAACATTGCAATTCCCATGAGCTCCAGAACGTTTTTATGTTTTGCTTTAGACCAATTATATAGCTCCCGTGCTGCGCGCTGTCGTGAAGTATTAGGTACATGCATGCGCCATGAGCAGGGACAAAAATACCTTGATACTCTTCGCACCATGGGATGCTGTATGTAGCCTCAAACATTTGATAGCAACATGGGTGCCATCAGTAAGTTTCCCGCGCCATACATCCCCGAAACGGCCGCCAGCTAAAGCTTGTGCGGAGCACCCGAGTGGGTCGAGACGCGAAGAAAGGTCCAAGCAGCCGTGCCGCGTAAGGTACTCGAAAGCATCCTTGATTGGCTATTCAAGAACCATAAACAAGCTAATCAACACATTGCAGACATGACGGATTGTCGAACACACCGTGTTTGTAGTAATTGTTGGAGTGGTTACCTAATGAGGTGTCAATGTTGTGCGGACTCTGGCAATAATGGACTCTAAGCTCACCTGATCACTCGTTTCATCCTCATCCTCAGTCTCTCGTCCCTCCGACTCATCGAAAGGTGGCTCCGGGATCCCATAAGACGACGTGGCTAGTACATTTGACCACCATTTTTCAACCAATTCTTCAGAAAAAAGTGATTTGGGGCGTTTCACAGACGCAGTGGGCACCCCCGCAACAGCAGTCGTGGAATATAACGAGTCAGTAGCATGAGAACTTGAATCTGTACTTGGATCATTTGAACCACTTGAATGTGACTGAAACCAGCTCAATTAATCCGCATATGTCATAACCCACACGGAACAAACGTACCTCGCTATTTATTGGATATAATCCATTGAGAGTTGAAGATGTATATAGATAAGGCGATCCTTCTCGGACTCCTATCCGCCACGCTTCAAGGATTTCCCTCGACATTTGTCCTCGAGGACTTGTCCCACGAGATCCGGGACGAACAGCGGTCACTGAATCCATTGTCGAGGCTATACTAGAAATAATAGACTCATCGCTATCTTCTTCAATAGGGTTGAAAATGATGGGGGTCATATCCTGGTCGAAACCCATCAGCACCGAAAGTGATGGGCTTGCTTGAGTTTCGTTAATGTTCGGTATCGTTTCTTGCTCGGCTATTCTCCAGAGTTATTTTGAGCTCCATATAAATACTTACTCAAAGAAATAAACATACAGTTTTGGACGTAAATACTTGGTGGTGGGATACCAGATGTGACCTGACCTCTTATCTCCTGGTTTCTTTCGTTCACCCCTTCCCCGTAACCACATGTGACGAATCGTCCGGCCCGCAAGTGTAAATACAGGGTGATTTGTGTCTTTTCAGATTCGGGTTCGGGTTCGGGTTCATGTTCAGGTTCAGGTTGCGACGGACTAGGAATGAATCCCGTGTATTGTTCACCAGATCCAAGCACCGTTGCACCAGGTTCAAACGACACTCTGAGGCCTTGTGAGTATCTGCTGGTCTTCTGTGAGTTCCTTAGAAAATGAGTCTGGCGATGTTTGGGTTCGTAAACGCGAGGGGCAGGTGTATAGTGCGGCCACCGCGAAGCTGAATCTTGCGAGCGGCTTCTCGGCTCATTTGGCTGGTTTATTGTAATATCCGGTCGAGTTCTTGTTTCCTCGGAGCGTCTCCTTCTGTGGGTGGGGACTGTTGGAGGAGCCAAGTATTGAGTTGAAGCCGAGGATACAATAGATTCTGAGTCAGACTCTGCAGCTGGTGATGACGAGTAATAATAATTCGTGGACTGTCTCTGGACGTGTGCATTTGGATTTCGAAAAGGTGATGGCACGTAGCGTGGAAATCGGGACTAGAAAGGTACGTTCAACGCAATAAAGAGTGTTGTAAGTAGCCCCTCGGCAAGTATAGTACAGGGATCTTGCATCGAACTCACCGGGTTCCCCTCATCCTGTCTATCTCCCGCATAGTTGTAGGGAACGGCATGGGGTTGCTGAATTGGAGTATCTTGGGATAATACGAAGATCGGCAGCGTTGAATGTGGCTGGTATCCAGACCAGAGTCCGGAAGGCTGGGCTGTATTCGTAGTACTTGTGTTTGGTTCAAATCGGACAGAATTTCCGGCTGGTTGATTATAGTTCCATGCCGGATCGCCCGTGTTACGTCTTACGCCAGTATAATACATTGCCGAGATGGCGTGTTACCAGCGAAATGATAGAGGAAATAATAGTAAATAACTGGCTAGTAGCCTCACGCCCTTAGTAGACCACAAGACGCCGTGAAGCTGCCACTGTGTCGACGTAGTTCGATACACTAGTTCTGAGCTCGTATACAAGGACTTGATGCAAGCAGAGAGCGAGGAATGGAGAGCGCCCGGGCAACGTCTCTTAGCCGATGTACATTAGACGCCCGCAGATCCGTGGTCCATCAGCCACCTTGCCGGAGCGTTGCGGAAAGCGAGAACTTATTGTAATTCAAACAACGCCTCCAAGCAAGGCTTGAGGGAGCTTATTGTACATAGTATTTTGGTTCAAATTTAGATATGTTTTATATTTTAGAATATGCTCGCCGCCTACCTTTTGGTATTCGGTAGTACCTTGATGATTGAAATGGCAATCGACACTCCTGCAGCCGACATCATTTCTCTACAAACCGGTGGACAAAACGAACTTCGCATATGAAGCACGACCTATTATAGTTAAATCATCCGCGTGGCTCGTGCTCTGAGTTACACATGTTGATACAATGCCTCAGACCCATCTGAAGATTACACACTTGGAGTTCAATTATGGTTTAGATCATTAATACAAGTTCAGATTACAGCTAAGAGCTCGCTTCAGAAGGCCATTCTTGTCAGGATTATTTAATACTGGTATTGGGTAGGACTAGTAGGGCTGCTACTTTTGTAGGAACGATAACGAACGCGTTCACGGACTATCACCTCCACGGTTTCAGTGTCATGAGTTGGAGCGTCAGGCTGGGAGTGCTCCGACGTTAGTCTATAATTCAAGTGCAAAGTACAGTAAACTTACCCGCTTGTGTTGTTTGTGTTGCTGTGGGTGCTGTTGGTGTTGTTGTGGCTGCTGATGGTGCTGGGGAACGTAGGGTTCTGGAACCGCAGTGGCTCTCCTAGGATCATCCACCTCAAACTCGACCACAGTCACATCAGGAAGAAACGCGACCTCCATGCGAGGTGAAGGTCCCTCCTTAAGCGCCGACCGTAACCTGTGTTTCTTGCGATGTCTAGGTTTATGCACGGCGGGGGGTTGTGTAACGTCGGTCGAGCGACTCCTTGGTTCGGCCATCTTGGTGTGTGAGCGAACAGGGCGTCCTCTGGTCTCATTCGAGTAGCTGCGCTTGTGGAAGCCTTGCGTTGGGACAGTGAGGTGGTTGTCCGAGTCCGAGGATGGCTCAGAATCCGAGTAGAAGTCGTTTGCTGGGTCACGATAGTCCGAGTACGGTGATCGGTCACGGGAACTAGAGCTAGTCATTGGCGCTGACACGTATGGGGACGGGGGCTGGACAAATCAGAGGGAGATATTAGTTGCTTGTTGAACCGAATGGCGATAGGACAATAGCAAACTCACAAGGTGCCCTCTGTGTCCGCCATCGTGTTGGTACGGATCAGACAGTGAGGAATGAGGTTGGTGGGGGTAGGAATCCGGGGGCAATACGTGGAACATAGGCTGTCCTGAGGGAGCGCCGTGCACGCTGTGAGGTCTCGACCTATGGCTCTCAGTCTTCGAGCCTACCCGAGGCTGATTGTTAGGGGGGCGTCGTGATAGGCCCGTGTGCTGCATGGTGGTGGTTGAGCGCTGGTGATGATAGACGTGTGATAATGATGATCCGTTATATAGCCGCCGGAGAGCGCTCCATCGGGGTTCGATCAGCCCCCGAGCAAGCCGTAACTTACGGTAAATATTGAATAAGCACGTGCCTCGTCTCGGTTACAAAGATTAGGTGACTAACTCAACTGACGATACTATTGCGGTATGTCCTGTGCGTGTGTCTGTGAACACCATTGCCCTCGCCTGAGGAAAAAATTACCCAGATAATGGGCCATAATAGGCTCACCAGGCTTTTTACAGGGTCATCTTTGACCCAGATGCCAAGAACGACAATGACGTTCATGCTCCAGGAATTGGCTATGGGGGAGAGGTGGGTGGAGTTTGTAAGTCATCCCGAAGACTGTTGTACGACACGGTACGTTCACTGGTGGCTCGGGTATGACAACCACCTAGCGAGTGCTCAGCAATTAGGATGACGAAGAGGGAGCCGGATGGAGTACAGTACCGAGGTCTTCACCTTAACAATCTCACACAGCACATGCTGCGTGTCGCGGGTCACTGTTCTGCCCGTAGGATGATTTCGGGTTTTGGTGCTACCATGATTTGTAAGAGAAGTTCGGGACTGACTTTCTACGAGGCCGTTGCGGGTAGCACGGAAGGTAAAACCCGCGGCTATAATGCCCGCCATTTTGTTCTTGGCGGTGGGGGTAAAGAAGCCCTGACAAAGCTAGGTCTCGAGCCAGGTAGAATCGGGAATGACAAGCACCATCTACATCTAAAATAAGAATACCCAGAAAGCAGACACATACGTACGACCTATGATGAATAATAATCGCATTGTACGGTGAATAACATACAACTCGCAGAATGACTTCCAAACGCTTGCCGCTGGTAACGAGGCTGAATTCATCTGAAATCCACGTAAAATAGACTACGCAAGGGCACGAACCGACTAGTGCCTTGGTGATGGCGGGTCGCGACCGAAGTGCTTAGCGTCGCGATGACTTGGCGCGGCACGCCGTTTTATTGTCGGGGCCAAGATATCTTGGGAGAGGCATTTATTTATTTGAAACCCAAAGAAAGTCTTGTGATAAATACACGTAGTTCGGATAGCGGGAGATGAGTCATTCGAAAGCGCATCGCCGTGGATGGGAGGCGTGGTGTCCAGAAATCGAATAAACAGCAAAAACTGGGAGGAAAGACAACTGGAAATACAAGTGAATCGATTTGCGTCACAAGCTAGTGGTATCTAGAGCCAAGATGAAGTAATGTACATGTGTCGAGGTGTGCGATGGGAATAACGGTCAGAGGAGGTCGGTGCCTTTTTGACGTCAGGGGGCTAATAACGTGCCACGAAACAACGTCAGTAAACGAGTAAAATAAACAAATAAAGCTAACCGTGACGTACTTTGGTGTTGCCTAGAGTAAACGAGATAAGGGCAGCTTACTAGTAATCTTCACTTGACCGTGAATAGTGCTTTTGCTTTCTCCATTCGGTATGCTCGTCTATCGCGCTCCGATTCTCTCTAACTTCTTGCACAAGCAATACGAATTTGATGAATCCGACAACTAGGCCACCAAGAACAGCACCGGTGATAATTGCAGCCCCACATAGAACATAGATCGGGTATAAAGTATAGAGAACAGCCGACAGCGCACGGAAAGGAAGCCGGATGAGCGCCAACAGTGCATCCAACACTACCAATGCAGGGGCAGCAATCAAGAGTAATGAAGAGCCCGCAAGTTTCAAAGGTTTTGATGGAATGGATATTATGGCCCGTGGCACGGCGAGAAGGTAGGGAACCAGTGCTCGGATGGGAATTTGCTTGGGCTGTGTGCTAACTAGAGGCGCGGACAAGTTCGGGTCTGGGTTGGGGGATTGCGTGAGAGGGTCGAAAGAGGGAGCATCTTGACCAGCATACGAGAAGAATAGTGGCAGAAGAGCAGCAAGAACGGCGACTGTGCCAACGAGAAAGACAGACTCGCGATGAGAGGACATGCTAGACTAGAACTGTCGATTGAATTGGCAAAGGGACGAGAGACCGGAGCACGTGATGCCCTCGTGGGAGGTCTTGGCCTAGGTGCTTGGCATCACCAAGGCCCGGCCCAGCAAAAGACTGGCAGTACAAAAAACATGCCACGGACAGCCATACCCATTCGTTCTCACTTTATCTTCCGCTCTCTCGACTCGGCCACACTCTCATTAACCCATTCTACACACCCCACTTGTAATTATGCGCGCTGCTGTTGCCCTTGCCGTCTTTGCTGGATGCGTTGCGGCCCACTCGACTGGTCACAGCGAGCATGAAAACTTTTTGCGGTCGTTGCACTCGTCCAACTTCCCCCCTACGCGAGTCAAGCCTCGCCAGAATGCCATCCCCCCGCTCGAAAGTCTCGGACCCGCCCTACCTTCCGAGCCTGCCGTACCTCTGCGCGCCACTCCGACACCTGGCACCAAGTCTCCCGTTGAAGGCGCACCTGCTCTTCCAGCTGGTAATCTTTTTCATTTTACGCTAATTTATCCTCGCTTACCATTGATATTTCAGCTTCGATAAACATTGCGTCCTACCCCGCGTTCATGACCGCCCCGGATGTCAATTCGCCCGAGGTCAAGCAATGGATCGCTGAAGTCGCTGCATCTGGTGTCCAAATCCCCAACGTCCCTCGCAACTCCCCTATCCCTACCGGAAGCGCCCAGTCTCTCTGTCAACTCAACGCCGCGGCTGCCGCCACGGCGAACGCGGCAGGCACCTGCTGGTGGTCTTGCGGAAGCTGCACGCGCGAGACGGATGTGTCAACTTGCCCTGACAAGATGACTTGGGGCCTGACGTTTGATGACGGCCCGTCCCCTTACACCCCTAAGGTGCTCAACTACCTCGAGGACAAGAACCTGAAGGCGACGTTCTACGTGATCGGCTCCAACGCGATCGACAAGCCCGCCATCCTCCAAGCGACCTACATTGCCGGACACGAAATCTCGCTTCACACCTGGTCCCACCGCGCACTGACTACTCTCTCCAACGAAGAGATCATCGCCGAGCTGGGATGGAACCGAAAGGCCATCAAGGACATCACCGGTGTTTCGCCCAAGACTATGCGCCCTCCTTATGGTGATATCGACGACCGTGTCCGTGCGATCTGCAAGGCGATGAACCTCGTTCCTGTTTTGTGGACCACCGAGGGCGAGCTGCAGTACGATTCCAACGACTGGCGCGTGAACGACGGCAGCTTCACCGGTCCTCAGCTCTTGAGCGAGTTCAACAAGTTGCTCGACAGGGCCAGCTCGTTGAACACTGGGTTCGTCAGCTTGCAGCACGACTTGTATGCGCAGACTGTCAACTTGGCGGTCGGATACCTGTTGCCCGCTGGTGTGAGCCACAATCCCTCGTTCAACGTACGTTATTTCTTCTTTGTCTTTTGAAACATCGGACTAACGTCGAAATCACATAGCTCCAATCCGTCAACCAGTGCCTCAAGCAGCCCCTGTCCGCTGCGTACCTCGAGACCTCAGGTGCCACCACTCCCGCCGCCGGTAACTCTACTGCCCCCGTCTCCGCCTCTGCCAGCGGCTCGGCCACCCGTACCGGCTCTGCATCCTCTAGCTCGACAGCCAGTGCAGGCGCTTCCACTGGTTCGTCAACCAACGGTGCCGCCCCTAGGAGCGCCGCATTCGCAGGTGTTGGTATTGTCGGAATCGTTGTTGGAGGCTTGGTTGCATTGCTATAAGAAAGAAGTTCTGGGGATCTAGTGGGGTGTTTGTTGAAGGGGCGTGATTTATTGTCTTGTTGGTGTATTTGGTGTGGGTTAGATGTCACTTGTTTTTAGTTTTAGTTTCAGACTTTTTTACGAATGGACTTGCTTGTTTTTGGAGATTTTCTGGATATCCGCACAAGTCGTCTGTTGATGTTATATATCGTTAATACCCATGGTCGTTCACTCACCGTCAGCCGTGAAAGTACTACACGTCAGGCGGAAATTGATGCCCACATCTCGCCCGTCTTCCTGAAATATCATTTCCATAACAAAAGCAAACATTAAATTACAATACACATCCATCCTCTGTACAAAGTCTAACACATTCATCGAACCTCAAAAGGTGGCACACACTCTGGAATCGAACCCAACTCGAACTTATCCGCCTTGAACGCATTCATGATACCCTCCGAGAGCGTCGTGACATAATCGTCAGGCAACAACGACGCGTACGGATCCCTGTCTTTCGCGCTCGTCTTCGCTCCAAACGGATTTGAGGGACCTGCGGAGCCGAACGCGGAGGTTGTAGCAGGAGCGCCGAACGCTGAGGTCGTGCTGGGTGCTCCGAAGGCGGAAGGTTTAGCTGCTGTGCCGAATGCGGATGTTGTAGTAGAGGCCCCAAAAGCAGAGGTTGTAGCAGGAGCCCCGAAGGCCGATGTAGTAGCAGGCGCGCCAAAGGCTGAAGTCGTACCTGCTGCTGGTGTTGACGCGGGAGCCCCAAACACACTTGTTGCTGGAGCAGGCGTAGACGCCCCGAAAGCTGATTTTGTACCAAACGCGGAACTGCCTGCTCCAAACGCAGACGACCCAAACGCCGAGGGAGTAGATTGAGTTTGCCCAAACGCAGACGTAGTAGTGGGCTGGTTTCCCCCGAATGGAGTTGACTGTGTGGTTGTGGTTGGTGTATCCGCCTCCATCCCTTCACTTGCTGCTGCTGGAGTACTCGTAGCTACTGGAGCGGGTTGACCAAATGCACTCGTTGTAGTTGGGGTGGACCCGAATGCCGAGCCTGTGCTAGGCTGGCCGCCAAACGACGTAGACTTGCTGGCAAATGCGCCAAAGCCAGTGCCTGTCCCGCCGCTTGCGCCAAATGCAGACGTCCCGCTAGTACTACCGAACGCCGAAGGTGCTGCAGGTGCTCCAAATGCAGATGTGGTATTCGTTGCATTACCCGTTCCGCCAAACGAAGTCGCCTTGGCGGAAAACGCTCCAAACCCACCCCCACCCGTGCTTGCGCCGAACGCAGAAGTAGCTGGCTTGGCTCCGAATGCGCTCTGCCCAAAGGCAGGGGCAGTCGCTGTCGTTGAAGCCCCGAATCCAGACTGGCCGAAGCTAGGCGCTGCGGGGGCAGAGGTAGAACTGCCAAATGCCGACGCCGCGGGAGTGGCAGTACTGCCAAAGGCAGATTGCCCAAACGCGGGCTTGGCTCCGAAACCACTCTGCCCAAAGGCAGATGTCGTTGTCGTTGTCGCTGAAGGAGCGGCTCCAAACGCACTTGGCTGGGCAGGTGCCCCAAACGCGCTGGGTTGAGGAGTGGCACCGAACGCACTAGGCTGCGAGGTGCTCCCAAACGCACTCGTCCCACTGCCAAACGTTGCTGTCCCAGTGCTCGAACCAAAGGCGCCCGTTCCTGGTTTTACAAAACCGGTTCCACCAAAGGCTGATGTCTGGGCGGGCTGGGAGGCCCCAAATGCGGATGAGCCGCCGAAAGTTGGCGTGTTGGTCGCGGTAGAACCAAAGACAGGTTTGGAAGCTGAAGGCTGTAGCCGGTCACGTAGGCGCGATTGTGCTTCTGCTTGTGCGTTTTGCTTGAGATGGGGGTGTGAGAAATCGCGTTGCGGCTAACTAAGGTGAATGAGGCTCACAGGTGGTATTCCGCGCTCATCCACAGCATTCCAAAGTCGCTTCGACTCGTCAAGGGTGATTGCCCCAGTGGAGGCAGCGGAGTTGATTAACGCCTGGGAGGCGTCGATCAATTGTTTTTCGTGCGCTTGCTGTCGGAGTGGACCAGTAAGTTCACCCGCGTTTAGCGAGACGGAGGCAACATACATAGGAATCGAGGCCTGAACCTCCACCGCGAATGGCGGTCCACGCTGCAACACGCAGCTCCTCGGGGCTCTGGTCGAGCCCGTCAATCACACACGGTACACACTTGCCTGGCCCGTAGGATGACAACGGATACAGTGGACGATCTATCCCCTGAGTGAGGTCTTTCCGAATAGACTCGGCACTGAACGGAAAGTTAGAGTCCATGGTAGTGGTCGTAATGAAGTGCAAGCTCACTCGAATGTTGCAGCTTTGGCCTCTTTGGCTGCCCACGTTTGGTCTGCGAGCCACGAGGATGCCGATTCAGTACAACCGCGTGGTAAACGCGTGATAACCAATAATTCACGAACTCACTTCTAAAGCTCCCAGTGCCAGCGTTTGTGGCTGGACCTTGACCCGCTGGATGCGCGAAACGACAGTTCGTCCCGAACCTGCATTGTCCTTGTAGAAAATACTTGCAAACGGTCTCCTTTTGCTGTCCAAAGCTCTACTTCTAGATATGAGTCTAGAGTAGAATCATACCACAAACTCGATGTCTACATACCATAACTCAAAGGGGTTGGGTAGACTGCCACAACGAAGTTGAAGGAGGTGAATGAGGTGGTTGTAGGATGTGGCGTCTGGAACTTTGTTGGGGCGCATGATCACGTGATGACTGACCAACGATAGCTTAATTCAACTGTCGACGCTAACATCAGCAAATGGGCCACCAACTTGTAATGGGTTGTAATCGTCCGTCTAAGTCTAAAATGCGTCATAAGCTGTTGCAATGATGTTACAATACCATTACAACACCATTACAAACTGTTACAAGCGGTTATAACTCATTTTTGACTTAGACGGACAATTGTAACCTGTTACAAGGTTATGGACCGTTTGCTGATGAATGGTTCATGGCGGTGTATTGGTGCTACATTAATGCCTTCAATAGTATTTAGACTAAATCTATAATTCGCTTGCCCCGACATTTGACGATAGCGATGTTCAACTTCTGGGCAATCTCCTGGTCCGTACTGTTCTTAGATTTACTAAAGGTGGCGCACTGTATGCCTGGCCAGAGGCTACACAGCCTACTTTAGATTCTTGAAGTATGAGCATAGATAGTTCAAATTGATAGGCACTACTAACCTAGCAATAATAAGCACATGGCCATTCAGCCCCGAACCCTGTGTGATTTCGAAGATAACCTTGCGGGTAACGGTGCCGAAGGACTCTTCTCGTGTGCGAGACTTGGGGTCGTATATCACCATTAAGGATAAGATCTCGAGGTTTGGTAGATGCATAGCGTAGAAGTGTAAGTCTTGAAACTTGACAGGTTGCGAAGGCAATCGAAGAACTCGAGTTTCGGGAACGGCAAGTATGAAGTCTAGGTGGGTAAGCTCAGTCCCAAGCTGGACATCCTTTAGACAAATGCTTTGTAGGGGTAGCTGTCGTAATAGGTTCAGCTCTTCAGATGATAACTTGAATGTATAAGAAGCGTAGGCAGCGAACGAAATTGAAAGATTGGTGATGTGGATGCTTTGGATGCATATATCGCGGAAAAGACGGCGCGGCCATTGGTCAATTGGCCCCGGATCGGTAAAGGAGCCGTGTACATCAACGTCAGTCAGTTTATGAGCAAGAGCCTTGATATTCAGCGCCGAGCATATCGTTCCAAGCCCCAATCCATGGAGCTGTAGTCGGCGGAGTGCTGGGAAACCACCGACTGGCCAGTCCGGAGTTAGTGTCGCAACACGGTGGATACGTGAATGGACTGCAAGATATTCAAGATGGGGTAGTGCACCGAGTAGAGTCAAGTTTTGAGGTTCAAGCAACATCTCGCTCCCAGAGACAATGCGGAGACGGGAGAGCAGTGCTAAAGATTCATGTAGATCAAAGTTTTCGAAATTCTGGGGATCAGTGCTGTTCCGAATGGTTGGGATGTGAATTTCCTCTAAGTTAGGGCACCGTTGAGGAAGACCACGCATAAGATTGACAAGTCTAAGTCTTAATCCTTTTGATCTCGCCGAGGAAGAGAATTCACTCGGTCCAATTTCCGATGTTACAGAGAAATTCAGGAGTGAAGGGGAGAGGAATAGGTTTATCCAATCAATGGCAGCGCGAGTGTTTTGCTGATCTCCGTATTGACAGGTCAAGGAAACCAAATTTGGAAGAATCACGCCATTGCTTGCGCCACGGTAGTCGCGCAGTGCACGTTGACCTCTCACTTCATAAACATTGGGTAAATCCAGCGACCTGATAAACCGTGCATAAAGCTCGAATCTAGTGAAATCTAGAGAGTCCGGAAGTTTAATAATCTTTCATAAACCGATTCAGTAATTTGGACGAGAGCGCTTTGGAAAGGCTACTTACGATGACCATCAAATGTGGACCTCGGGTTGCATTCTGCCTATCCACCCGGATCGCAGCGCCAGGTAGAAGCGAAAACAGCTTTGTGATACCCACGATATCTCTCCATATTAAAGCGCCAGCACAATGAAAGAGAGGCCGAGACACTCGCATGAGCCTTGCCTGGTCTGGCCGATTTAGGTGGGCAAGTATCACATTGAGCAGCTCGGGGATCCTGGATATCTGCCCCCCTGGGGCACGTACGGCTGTAGAAGCAAGCATCCTGAGCTGAGAGGTTGATGAAGTAATAGGCAAATCTTTCTTCCTCGCAAGATATGTTTGTTGTGTGCGTGCAGCCTTAGGGCTCGTTGGCTTGTAGTGGGCAGAAGAGCAAAGAGGTGGCTGATTAGTTCCGCGCTTATGGGACGACAAAATGACCCCAAGACAAATTCCATTCTAAAATTACAAACGCCATCATAGCATACATGTACAATAATGTTACATTCATCTATCACTCGCCTCGATACTTGAGGATGGCGTCGTTTAACCTTTCCGCAATCCACCGATCTGTATTGCTGCTAATTATGCCAAAGGCAGCGCATTGTACCCCTGGCCAGAGGCTAAGAAGCTCGCTTTAAATTCTCAAAGCGTGAGCATACACAAACTAGATGTATGAAAATCACTAACCTAGCAATAGTAGGCACATGATCCTCTAGCTCCGAACCCTGCGTGATTTCGAAGATAAATTTGTGGGTAATAGGTACGAATGGCTTGTCCCTCTGGTGAGATTTGGGATCAAATCTCACCCTCAAGGATAAAATTTCGAGGTTTGGTAAGTGCATGGCGTAGAAATGTAGCTCTCGAAGCTCAACGGTCTGCAAAGGCAATCGAAGGACACGGGCTGCAGGAACCGCAAGTATGAAGTCTAGGTGGGTGAGCTCGGCCCCAAGTTGGATGCCCTGCAGACAAATGCTGCGTAAAGGGAGCTGCCGCAATAAGTTCAGCTCTTCGGATGATAAATTGAACGTACGCCAAAGAAATCCTGTGAACGAAATAGAAAGAGCTGTGATGTATATAGTTTGAGTGCAAACGTCATGGAAAAGATGGGATGCCCATGGATCCATTGGGGTTGGGTCGTAACAAGACTTGTCGATCTCGAGTTCGGTCAATTTATGAACAAGGGCCTTGATTTTCAACATCGAACATGTCATTTCAAGCCGAAGATCATGGAGTTGTAGTGTGTGAAGCGCTGGGAAACAGTCGACTGGCCAGTCTATATTGGGAGTTGCAATACGGGGGTCGCGCGAATAAATCGTTATAGATTCAAGATGAGGTAGGGCACCCAGTAGAGCCAAATTTTGAGAATTAAGCAGCATCTCGCTTCCAGTGAGCGCACGGAGATGGGGAAGGAGGGTTATAGATTCAGACATATCAAAGTTTCCGATAGCCTGAAGACTAGTGACATTCCGGATGGCTGGGATATGAATTTCTTCTAGGTCTGGGCATCGTCGAGGAAGACTACGCAGGAGGGCAGCATGTTTAAGTCTCAGTTTCTTTGACTTCACCAACCAAGAGTAGTCATCTATGGCTGAAGTCACGAAGAGTTTTAGAAGCGAGGGCGAGAGGAACAGGTCTACCCAATCCAGGGCAGCGTGGATGTTCTGTTGGTCTCCATATTGACAGGCCAACGAAACCAGGTTTGGAAGAAGCACGCCGTTGCGTCCGTCACAATGCTCACGCAGCGCACGTTGACCTCGTACTTCGTAAATATCGAATACATCCAATGACCTAATAAACTGCGCATAAAGCTCGAATCTAGTAAAATCCGGTGAGTCTGAAAGCTTTATGGTCTTCCCACAACTAGGTTCAGTAATTCAAAAAAGGGCGTTTAAAGCTATTTACCTACAATTATTTTCAAAGTGGCTGGAACTCCTATTGCGTCCCGGTTGGCTGCGCGAAGCACAGTGCCAGGTATAAGTGAAAACAGCCGTAACATGCCAGGGGCATTTCTCCATAGCAGACTGCCAACACAATGGAAGAAAGACTGAGACACCCGCATAAGTCTTGCCTGGTCTGATCGATTCAGATTGACGAAAATCTCATTGAGCAGCTCAGGAATTCTGGATATCTGACCCCCTAGAGCGCACGCAACCGTGGAAGCAGGCATCTTGAGCTGATACACAGGGAATATTGAAGTTGTGAGGCTATTTTCGTAAGAAACTGTTATTGTGTGAGTGCAGCTTTAGTACTTGTTGACTTATGGTGGATAGAAGGATGGAGAAGTAAGCTCAAGTTCGGCGCTTATGGGATCGCAGGATGACCGAGGGATTCTATTCTAAAATACAAGCGCTGTCCTAGTATACAACAATGTTACATCCATCTAGGGGTACAAATAACCAATCTAATTAAGGAGTTGGGGTAGAGCTAGGACTGCTTAACACGTCACTAGAAGGCGACGGATCACTGGACTGTTGGGTGGCAGGTTCAGTAGGAATTGGTGCCTCGCTCGATGTAGGCATAGCATCCTGCCCCTGCGCAGTCTCTTGTGCCGTCGAAGCGCTAGAGGTCAGAGATGCAGTCTCCTGGCTAGCTCCAGCTGGGTCCTCGTTGACGTTCTGGGCGGTAGTGTTCCCATCGTCTGCTTCATCATTAGAGTCGTCGGAAGTCGAGCCATTATCCGGAGTGGGTGCATTGGAATCGGGATCCTGGTCGTCCGATGATCCCGTCACCGCAGATTTAGAGTCCGCCGCACGGAATACCATAAGGACCTTGCCAGCCGATGCTTCAGCCGTGACTGCAGGGCCTCCAACAACGAACCCGTCGTCCCGTCCGTCTGCCATAGCACTGGCGCCCTGGCTAGCTGGGTCGGAAGCCCCACCGGGTGCGCTCGTGGTATCTACGAGAGGCTGACTCGCGTCCCTGCGCCAGAGAGGGGTGATCTCGCCGCTCTTGGTGTTCCAGGCGAATAACTGGGAAGCAGGTGAGGCCGCCGTACTATTGTTCGGGCTGGCGTGGTCGTACGTGCACGGCTCAGACGAAAGTGGAGACGGAGTAGTTGCGTTCGAATCATAAGTAGCGCAGTACATCTAAAAGAGAAGCTTGGTTAGGAGTAGAACGCGAATAACTGGGACTCGACTGACCTTCACACTTTGGTCTGCCTTACTAAACATCGGCGTAGTAATCAAAACAGCTTTCTCCGACGGCCCAAGGGTAAGAGTAGTGTTTTGAACCGACAGGTACATGGTCGTGGAAGTGGAATTGCTTGCATTGATCGAGAAGCTCGATGTGCTGCTATCGCCCGTTGAGAGTGCGCTTACAGCAGGCTTGGGCGAGATGATCTGAGAAAAAGAGTAAGACATACGACTCCTAATAGAAAATCAGAGTGTAACATACCAAAGACGCCAATGTGTCACTGAGGACCATGTGAGCACCCATGTTCACTAGGTCAATCACCCCTGGGAGGATCCCGGGAACCACAGGAAGTCCGCCCAACAACGGTACAACAGCGTCAAGAAGGCCACGCTTAGCAACCGAAGCCTCGCCCAGTTGCGCGAGGTGACGTGCCTCAGCCGTGTCCTGAGGGCCCTCCTGTCGAGCATGGACACGCGCCTGGTTGCTGGCGAACCCATTCCTCACGGACCCGCTATGACGCGGAGGGCCAGCATAGGGAACGGCATTCCGCTTGTGCGAATGAGAGTGAACATGGTTGTTGTCGCCCGACACGACGAGGGGGTCATCTGCGTAAATCTTCGTGCCGTGGTGATCGCCGTGGTGACGATGGTGGTCACCGTGGTGGCGGTGCTTGGGGTTCCGCTTGTGTGAGTGGGAGTGAACGTGGTTGTTGTCTCCAGACACGATCAACGGATCGTCCGCATAAACCTTGGTCCCATGATGTCCGTGATGTCCGTGATGACCATGGCGGCTGTGACGGCGCTTGTGCGAATGCGAGTGGATGTGGTTGTTGTCGCCAGAAACGATTAAAGGATCGTCCGCATACACCTTGGTCGCGTGGCCATCATGGTCGTGATGATCGCCGTGGTGGTGGTGATCACCATGATGGTGATGGTGGTGGTGATGATGATGGCGTCGAGCCTCCAACGTAGATGGGTCTGCCTCCACCGCACCCTCTGCAACTTGATGATGACGGACGAGGGCAGGCATGGGTAGGCTCCTAGCACTATTGCCGAGTGTTGGCTTGACCATGTCAGGACGCTATAGACAAACTTAAGTGAACTCATGGACATCTGAAACAAGCCAAACTACTTACGTCGAGCGAATGAGGAAGAGCCCCTACACCGCCCATGAGCACAGAGCTCGAGGCGACAAAGGCAAGAAGAGAGGCAAAGCGAGGAGTGAGGGCGACCATGATGGTTGAATCGAGTAGTGGAAGGTGGTGAGGTAGGCTCGAAGAAGGTAGAGGAAGGTGAGTGGTGAGAAATTAGGACGAGTAACCCTCAGCTTTTATATCCCTCTACCCGACTTTGCTTCGCCAAAAAACAACAAACCCCGGGTTGTACCAGAATAGCGCATGACTTGCCTAAAATGGGAATATTGGCGCGGGACAAATTTACCCCGCCGGAATGAATAGCTTCGAGCGGTCCCGCAACACAAAATATTTGAAATAGATAAAATTAGACTTGTGAGCTGGGACCATTTCGGGTGTCCTCGGATATACTGAGTGTTCCTCGCTGGCAAAGTTGACGGGTTTTTGGTTCTCCCTGTTGTGAGTATAGTGACCGCGTAGACGAGCAAAATATAGACAATGCGATACTTTTGCTGCTTCAGCACACTCTAGGATATGCTCTAGGCACATCTAGCAAAGCTGGGTTGTCACTGAAGTAAATAGCTTTTGAAGAAAAAGACCCTCGGCACACAAACAACAAATACGCACGGAAACAACAATTCATTCTCCAACTCTCGCGTGACATTCCCCACACTGCCGAAATCCCAGCATGAATACAACACAACGGGCCCAATTACTCAACCTCCATGGTTTGATCCTGTTCGGTATTTTCCCACCAGGCCAGCACGCCGAGCCCATCTCCGTGGACAGAGGCCTAAACAGATTTCAGTTCAAATTTTCTCAAAATAAATGGGGGGATTTCTTCGGAATGATGTGGGAGAGTAAATAGAGGGTTTGCTCGTAGCGCGATAGAGGTTTACCAGAAAGATAACAAAACGAAGAACCAATCCACTTACGGTGATAGTATACGGCGCTTTCCTATCAGCCTCTGCATCAGCCCTGTCATCCTGCAACGCTGCACCACCAGCCGCGGAATCAGCCTTCCTCGGCCCGGGCTCGTTATCGTAGAATTCGTCTCGCTCGACTCGGATGCGAATGGATTCGCTCCGGTCGAGGTAGAGACGAGTGGTGACGTCCGTGTCGAGAAGTTGTATAGTTGAAGGGGGTTCATCTAGAAAGTGATTAGTAAGAACGAGCTCTTAGAATTAGGCAGAGTGGAGGTACCGGATGGCCAATGGTTAGGCGGGAGCCAGAAAAAGGCCTGTTCGTTCGCATCACTGTTCCATGTGTTAGTACGAACCACGACGAAGAAAGAGAAGACCTACAAAGCAGACGGTGTTGGTAAATAGTCCCGTGGGATATAAATATCGTCAAAAAAGCCGAGAGTAACTATCCAAGTCATAAGTGGAGGTACGCCAATGCAAGTTGCGACACGACATACCTCGGATACCGTCCTCTGTAGAGGATTTCACCTTTCCAATAATAACCTCTGATCGATCAGGTCGGAATACAACCATACGAAACGTCACTACGCATCTCGAGACATAATTATTATAAAAACCAGGTCAGAGAGTTGAGCGAAATACCTTTATACCAATAACACCCGTCTCCATATTTGACAAGTCCCTCGCCCACCCAGATAAGATCAAAGACGCAGATACATAGACCGACATCGAGCAAGACTCGGTTCGCGTACTTTTTGTTGAGTTCGGCGGTTATGGCTACCTGGGCTGGAGCGGAAAATTGCGAAGGCGCCACGGCAACATTATCCTATAAACCCACAGTCCATCAATTTACTAAATAGTATACCAATGCCTCAAGCGTACTTTCAACGTCGCTGTAACAAACATAGATCCAGTCGACACATAAACCGGCTTGAAGATGGCATGAAAGTTCTCCGAGTCACATGACCTAACCCGGCTTGTTTGGACACAAAGCTGACACAAACACTTCCCGCCCAAGAGCTGAAACATGATTTTTGAGACATAGTTATAATTTAGGGGATATGTCTATGGGTACATGGGAGCAGACATCTATCTAGTGATACAACACAATGAATAAATAATCGGATAAATAGCCGGATAAATAAATATGCAGTCAATGAGATGAAATAATAATAATAAATGATGATCAAAACCCATGCGAGATATCAAGTGGAGACGAGACGAGAAGTGGAACACGTCGAGTGTCGTTGGCGCTTAGTGCTGGCCATTGAGATAAGTTAAGAAATAAACAAGAGGTGGGAGGTCGGACATCGTGATGTTCGTGTAGCTGGACAAGCGCGAGCCAGAGTACTTGAGCGCGACCACAGGTCCGCGCCAATCGTGTCGGGATTTCCCGTGAGTCAACGAGTCAATCGAGTAGTTTGAGCGAGAGCCGTCGGTCAAAAAGTTGGACCGGAAGAAGACTTGGAGGGGGAAGCGGAGGGGCTCTCCGCCGACGCCAGATGAAACGGGCAGGCTCGCGATCTCCGAAGGGTCAGCGCCGAGGAGCTGCGAGAGGACAGGCTGCCAGTCAATGACACCCGACTCGTGCACAACTCCCAGGACGGTGACTTGGATCAACCGGGGGCGGTCTGAGTCGACAGGGAAGATCATTCCTGTTAAAGCACTGTAAGTATCATATAATTGGCTGTCAGACTGAGCAAGCTCACCATGGAATGTCGCCTTGGTAGTCTGGACCGGTTTGGAAGGGACCTGGAGCGCGAGCGGGGCGACCGTTGATTGCCGAGGGGGCGAGGATGTCATGCTGCTAGATGAGCCTGACGAGGAAGACCTGCCGGTCTTGGGGTTGCATTGGGTACGATGGTTGGGCCAGTCCATGGCCAAGTGCTCGGCGGAGCAGTACCACTGATCTTCGCAGCTGAAACCCAAATGCAAGTCAGAACCAAGCCACCAGGCCTGTATCATTAAACTCACCGGGAGCACCACGAAGCGCAGAGGCTGCCACACCAACACCAGTGATGGATCGAAGCAGTAGGCATAATTGTGTTTGTCGTAAGAGTGGATGAAATAGATACCAGATATAAATATTACTCTATGGAGACGATGCAAGTAAGAGACAATGACCGAGACCGAGAACCGAAACCCAGAAGAGAGAAGATGCGAAGAATGATGAGGAGGAGGACACGCATCACAGCGATCTTTATATGCAGGTACGGGTATGTTGACGCGCCGGCTATGTTGCAGAGTATTCGCTCGGCAGGCCATGCAAAGGGACCCACTAGTGGGGCTGAACTAGTGCGGGCGCGTAACTCTACTATCCGGGCATCTACGGACAACTGACATCCAATGATAGTACCTCAAACAGATACACAACAACAAAGCGCATCACAGGTTCATGGCGGTGGAGTGGCTGGGTGGAGTGTTGGTGAAGTGAACAAACACAGCGCCAGGCAGTGCAGACCCTGCAAATCCCACGGAATTCCTCGGAACAGGACAGCTTCTTCCATTCTAAATCAAACAACCACACACATCCAGCGAAAGTCGCGCCGACTATGGGAACGTCTCAGTACGCGCCTAGGCTCTTCCACGAAAATCATGGCCGTACGACGCATGTGCAACGTTCCATGGCGAATGCCCGTCCTTCGCTTGGCCACCGGCGATGACACCCCGCGCCAAATATTACTCATTTCTTCCCATCGACATCACCGCTCAGTGTCATGACCCGCCACGTCCATGTGCTCTCTCGGTCCTCCACCTCGGAGTTCATTGTCGCTCGAGGCGCGTCGAGTATTCACCGGTTGGATGAGCAGGTACCTTGCGGGCATCGGGCTCCGCGTTCACGGATCGCCGACTTGCGCACAGTATACACGACCACCCGATCACTTGCCCGAACATGCCCTGAAATCACTTCAATTGTTCGTTTGATGCAATACACCTATACGTTACATTGTGCTAGTCTAAATTGTTCGGTCTATTGATCCTCATTAAGCTGCTTCATGACCGGCGCCAGATTCGACCCGCTGTTCTGTCGAGATTGAACAGCAGCAACTGCCTCAGCGAGCGCGAGTTGCCCTTCATGAAGGGGCCCCCCAACTTCCAGGTCACGCGAGACACTTACAGCTGCTACAGCTTCGGCTTCGCGTCGTCGGCGCCGCTTGGCGATGGGATTTAGAATGAGCGCCGCGATAACGACTACACCATCTAGCACCTGGAAGAAGCTGTTAGAAGCTGTCAAGTTCTGGGATCTCGGTAGACGTACCACGACCAGGACGTATGATACGGCCGCGACGCCATCAAACTGGGACTGAAAGACCAGTGAAACTACACTAAACACACCTCCCAACATGTCGGTGGTCATGAATAGCATAGATATTCCTAAATAGGCCATTCGTTAAGACAACTCGAGTATGATTAGCCAGGATGAAGGCTTACCCACGACTTCTTTGCGCTTCCAAATTTCCCAATACTGGGGTCTGGACTCGAGATTAATTCGGGAACATGTGTGAGAGAAAATGCCACTCACAGTAAGCCTAGAGCGATGAGCAGCGCACTCATGATCCCAAACACACGAGTAGGCCATTCATCGCCGGCCCTGTCGGTTTTCTAGTTAGTAGGCAAGTTGGTGAATGTAGGATCGCGAGCCCAGCGCCAGGGTGAATGGCACTTGCCCGGACAACGAGTGAGAGCCCCGCCTCGAATCCTCCCATAGCTGTCATGAAAAAGACGTAGAGCACGGCACAGTAGGTTATTGACTTGTTGGATCCGTAGTATAAACACTGCACGGTTGGTTAGGCAAAGTTCAAGGGACGGTTAAACTTTACTTGCCTGTATCCAAGAGAGAGCGGCTAATGCGCCGAATAATTGAGGCTGTAATATAATCTATGACGAGGATGATGAGTGCCAAGGTTGCGCCAAGAGGTTGGAGCCACGCACAGGGATGCTAATATTTTGCACAATGGCATAAACCCCCAGAAAAGGTGCGGAAAGAGCCCAGATGAACCTAGCGAACAGCAAAAACGTCAGGGTTTATTTATAGCAACAGCGAGTTCGACCCACATCAACCATGGCGAAAGACCGTCTGTCGACTTGTCGCGGTAGCTCTTGACGACTTGCGGCACTGCACAGGACCCCGATCAAAATGGGACCACATCTGACTCAATGATGATCACTTACCTAGTTGCGCTGTCCAGAGCACAGTACCTAGTCAAGCGAACGTTAGCTCCGGGCACACACCGACGAGAGAGAAAACTCGCCTATGGTCGCGAGGATATTTTCCGCAACCTCGTTGACAGGCATTGTCGGAGCAGGGGGAGAATTCACAAGCCGCTCAGTCGCAGGCGTGCATTTGTATGAAATCGGAGGCTAGCAGGGAGTGGCCGTAAACCCTTACGTGAGGAGCGATCTTAAATTGGCTCCGGGACCTTTCATCATCCCGTCACCCGGTGGGTTCTGGAGTCGGTCGCTGGCGAGACGACCAATCGCGGACGCGCTATCAAAAACTCTATTATACACCTATCCTCTCTCAGTCCAAGCCGGCCTCCAAGCTCTACGAACCTCTCACCGTGATGCATCCAGAGAGCCCGAGCAACCTCAGCTGGGAGCGAGGTCCGAATTGCTAACGTGATTGGGAGAACCTTGGCTTGGGCGAAGGCTTGGAACTTCTCGTCAGAGATTGCCGAGTCCCAGCCTAAACGGATGGCCCAGCTTACTCGGCGTTGTCATCTGGAGAATGGAACGTCCAGTGGAAAAGAAGTAAATCCAAGCGTCGGGTCAAGCGCCCTGGATGACAGCAGCTGCTGTCAGCTCTCGGTTTCAGTCACGTGCGAAATCTACCCCTCGCTCCCCCTCGTGCTTCTTGCAGCAGGTTACGCAATAGAAACGGCCTATGGACGTTATACCGAAGCACAATAAGACTTACGAGTCGAAGCAGTATTGGTTAGTTTTTCTGCTACTAATTCGAGTTAGTCCTCATCCTCTAGGATCAATGAGCAGGGAAGATAGGTACCAGACGGAGGAGGAACCATTCGACTGGTTCAAATCCTACAGAGATATCCAAGACTTGCTGGGCGCATATATCCCTGGGCGAAATGCTCGTATACTAATGCTAGGATGTGGGAACTCTTCGTTATCTAAAGACGTATGTGCTCATCATAGCTTAACATTCCCTACGCACAACTTCTGCCTACAAACCAGAAGCAGCCGCAGACCCCCTCGAGTCCTCAAGTAATATTTCATTGACCCTATTGACCGTAGATGTACCAAGATGGATATCACGAAATCGTAAATATCGATGTGAGTGGATGATCGTGAATTCTTTTCGCTAGCACTAATTCAGACCTGCTCTGTTTTTGGAGAGTGTAGTTCTCATCCGTTGTGATCGAACGAATGCGCGAGATCCAGCCCTACATGCAATGTACGCTCTCGACCGGCAAGTTGAAATATGCACACTAATAAAGCACAGGGATTGAAATGGACATTCGAGACCTCAAGTTCGAGGACGAGTCCTTTGATATCCTCATTGATAAAGGTGGAAAGACTTGGCTTAGCTTTTCCTGAAAGGCACTAAATCTCGGGGTTTAGGCACAATGGATGCAATGCTCACCGGGACCACAGACGTTTGGGTACGTTCAAAGTTTTGCTTGTATGCTTCTCCAGGCCGAAATGATCCCAGCTGCGAGCGGCAGAATCCGGCTCCGGAGGTGGTGCAAAATTGCGAGAAAGAGGTGGCCGAAGCCGTAAGGTATGTACCTTTGGAAGTTTAACCACCGACCATGCTGACAATATGCGTGGGCAACAGGGTGCTCCGACCTGGAGGCAAGCTTATTTACTTGACGTTCGGCCAACCGCACTTTCGCCGCCGCTACCTCACTCTACCTGGGTGTTCACTCGAAGTAAAAGAGCTTGGCGAATCTTTCCACTACTATCTCTATGTGATGACCAAGGACAAATAGATTCATCTCGTTATTCATAAACTCCAGAGCTTTGCTTTTGTCTAGATACTTGATTTCAACCGTTGAATTGGAACCTAGCATGCGGTATCCGTTATACTTCCGCTGGAAAATACTACGGCGTAAACCACTCACCATATTGCCCTGTCGCCAAAAGCCGGTTACGACATCGAAAATCCCAGTTGAGTAACTCAAACGTGTCCGAGCATAATGAAGAACCACCACTCACCGGCAGTCGACCGCCTCTTTCCGAACAGCTCTCTTGCGATCGTCCAACACGAACCCGAGTTGTCGGAGTACTTGCGCTTTATGTGGATGGAGTACATCATAGCGCAATGTGGTCGGTAATGCGGCGAGTAGCCGCAGCGCACAGATCTGGACTCGCTAGATAAAAAGAAGGGATAAAAAGAAAGATCCAGGCTTTGGCGTGTGGAGAGTGGGTGGAGAGTCTGGCTTACTGGAGTTGTGCCATCGGACGGTTGGGAGTTGGACAGGGAAGCTCGTACAAGCGAGCCGGCATGTTCGACCAGTGCAGTGGGACTACCAGTAGCCTCGGTTGCGACTTGAAGTAGGGTCTCTAAAATGTTGGTTCGCAGGTCGGAGTCTTCGAGGTCGAGTCCTCGGAGCAGAATCGGCATCAGCTGGGTATAAATAACGTCAGTGCTGTACTGGCGATGCCTGTTGTGAGTTTACCGTTGGCATCTGATGTATGTATGTAGCCTTAGGTACTGCTCGGATGAGGGAGGCTAGCGTAACAAGGTATGCGTCTTGGAGGCTTGGATCGGCTTTAACACAGCTCAGTGTCTGTTCATAACGCTGCTAAAATAAGATATCTACCTTTGGATTCTTTATACCCCGTAATAACTCGTGGCAGTATGCGTGAGCATAGCTTTTGTAGGGCGAAAAGCTACGGCCACATGTCCGCTCGATTACTGAAATTGGGTTGCAAGCGAACAAGACTTACCCGGACAATTGAGTAGTTCTGCTTGGTCAACACTCCGTCATGGTTCAAAGCAATATCACCGATCGCCTTGCCCGCATCGCGCCCTACCTGGTGATCTTCCAACAGCGAGAAGACTCTGTCAACGTACTCATCGCCTTTAGCGTGGTTTTGCACGACAAGCGCCCGAGCAACCTGCAAATAGCATATTCAGCCGCCTTGCTCACAACCACTCTCTGTTGGGCTTACCACGACCCAAACTTTCAGCACTCGAACACGCAGTCGGGTCATTTGCCGGGGATTGTATGCGACCTCTTGCCATAGGTTCGGCAGGTATTCCTCGATCAAAGTACTTGAATCTAGGCGATGGTGAGCTAGTGTCTATGCACAAGCTTAGTGAATAGTTGCCTTTAGGATGCTTGTTGACAAGCGACGAGATCAGCTGAGTCCCAGCCACAGACTGGGCATCGCTGGTTGAATCGTCAATACACCACTTCACCAATGAGGTCAATGTTTCCGGCAGGCTCTCAAATGGCAAGGTGGCCTAGCAGGCCGGAAAAGAGTCAACAGTATCCCAAAAATTCATGATTAACGCAGATCTCACTTCGAGTCTCAAAGGTACGAATGTCGCCGTCAAAAGGCTCACCAACCCTCGCCCAGCGAGGGTAGCATTTACCTACATACAAACAATTTAGCAAAGTGATGCAAAAAATGACAGGTCTGAACGCACATCAAAGGGTTTGAATTCGCCCTCAATCGTCACTCGAGAGCTAGATAATCCATCCAAACGCCCGTGATAGAATAGGTTTGATACGGCAGCGGCGAAATTCGTTTGTTTGCTGATCATTGAAGGAATTAGGACATCGTAGACCCGAGTGAAACAGCAGGAACTCACCCCACAGGGGCCGATCGCACTACGAGCGCGATTATTGCCGCGGCAGTTGGCAACAGTCTTGGGTGTGTTGCGACGTGGCGCTCTGGTGTGGCGGACGTCGCAGCCTTGACCATCACCGCGAACAAGGTAGGCAGCAGTCTGTCTAGGTACTTTGGAACGTCTGCATGATCCGCCTCGACTTTGCGAGCCAAGACCCCCGAAAGTGTGTTCAGCAGTGCGTGAGCATAGGCTGCTGCGCCTTCACGGTCTTCTGGGACTGAAGCACACAAGATCTCGAGTTTGGTCGAGAGTCGGATAACGAGGACTTCGAAAAGTGTCGCTGGAGCGCAGAGCGCAGACAGTGCGGAGAGGGTAGCCCAATATTTGGCGCGCTCGATATCCGCGTCTCGTGGGGGAGCGTGGTCGGGCAGAGCTGCGAAGAGCATGGGAAGAGTTGTCTCTTCGACAGCTTTAGGCGTGACCTGCGATATCGCATTCAGAACCTCTAGCGCAATGGGCCTGGTTTGGGAATGGTGAGTTCGCATCATTGTGCGCTGAAATGGATACCGGCTGACCTCAGTTCCTCCAGAGTGTCCTCATCAGCACCAAGCAGCTCGTTCACGTTATGCACAGTGAACGCTAACTCATCCGGAGACAAAACACCCTCCATGTAAGCGAGCTGGAGCAGCCCGCTCAACGCAGAGCCGCGCGACACCTTAGCCGTCAACCCTGCTGTAAGCGCGCCCAGCGTCGCATCCTTATTTGCCTCTAGGAATGTTATCGTCGACTTGCGACATGGCCCTTCCTTGAGCTCTCGTGCAGCATGGAGCACATCGCGGAGTGCAGCAAGGATAGGATCGCGATGAGACGCTTCGTCTGGGTCGTTGAACTGTGCCAGGAGGAACGGGACGACGCGATTGAGCGTGTAGTGGCAAATTGTAGCTTCAAAGGTATGTTGGTTAAGTCTGGCTGGATATATGCAAGTATTTGCTCACGAGTTGTAGCGAGACATGCGTTAACAATCTTGATCGCGTGCTGAGCTTGACTCTTTTCAGGCTCTTTGAGGATACGCAAGCACTCGGTGACTACTTCTTCGGCCAGCCCGTCGATAGATACGTCAGGTGAATCGGTCTGATCCTGGTACAGCACTAGCAAAAGAGTGGTGAGCATATTTACGGCTTTGTCGGCCGTCTCTGCGTCAATTGGTTGGAAAATCTTGCAAGCGAGGTGAGTGATTGAACTTGAGCATAGATGCTGCTGCTTACTTCAAGCTTCAAAGCTGACCACATCTGTGGTCCAAAGCTTTTAGCAACCACCGGCCCATACGTGGGTAGGCATATGCCCAGCGTTTTTAACGTATCGCGCTGCATGTATCATATGCATGAATGTAGATTTTGGTAATGTAGTTGAATTTGACTCACCTTAGTATGTCCCGCAGTTGCAGACAACTTCTCCAGGAATAGTGGGAGGGCTAGGGGCCCGAAACGCGGAGTACCCGATAGACAGTCACTTCGAGCCAATCAGTTAGTTTGCGTTTGATATCAATTATTCCGTAGCTACTTACCGCAGAGCAGACTTCAAGTCCTCAGTGGTGATTCCATAAGGATCGTTGGGTGGAGGTTTGAACGTGATAGGGAAGTAACAAAATGTAATATCGAATAAATCCTAAAGATCACCCAAATTAGCCCCATGCATAAAATCCCAGCAGCCTGAGACTCACGTCAACGTGCTGAGCTATGTCAAACTCGAGGATGAGCACTTTTGCGATGTTGAATGCGAGCAGCAAGTTTCTCGGATCTTTCTCTCCCTCTGCCAGTTTGATATATCCAGGTAGGAAGGTGGGGCTTGATCGAAGTGCTGGGCAATGATGCTCAGTGTCACCGTTACGAGATACGAATGTATAACAGAGCTTACCGGATAGATGCTTAGCGAGTAGTGTATCTATAATCCTGAACACAACATATCTCGTCGACTGGACTTGCGCCTTCATCGTAACATGTTCAAGTATTCTAAATCCGGCAAAGCATAAGTGCAACCCCATAGATGGACGCATAGGAGTACATACGATTGAGCTGTGTCAGCTGCCTCACTCGCACCAAATGTCGGAAGTGCCGCCAAAGTTAGAATCCCATCGAGCGCGGGTATGATCGTATCCGAGTCCTGTATCTTCTCGCCGTAAAAAGTCGTCAATACTCGAGCTGTAAGTGCAAGAGCGATTTATAAGTGAAGATCAAGAGAACAGGGTGGTTCTATACTTGCTCGACTGTTTGGTTATTCGTTCTGGTAAACATTGTGCGAGGGTACTCGACAGAAGTCTTATGCCTTCAAACAATGATATTAGAATACGAGGGATAGAGGTAAAGTACGACCTACCCTTCTCCCTGATTTTACCATCGTCATTCGTCAAATATTCTCCCAATGACTTGACGATATGTAACAAGGTAATAGACTGAGCGTCGATTACTGCAAAACACAAATTAATATAAACCCAACAGACAAATCAAGCACACTTGCATTGAACCAGCTCTTTCAGCGTCTCCTCTCCTTCTGTAGCGATATAAGTCCGCACAAGCTCCTGGCATCGCTCCATAAGTCCGAATGAGGTCAATTACGAAATGGAAGATCTCTGGTGGAGGTCACAGCAATTGGGTAGACGCCTAGCGCTAATTAGGCTCTGATTTTGCTTGGCTCTCACGTGACCGCGATGCGTCATTTATGGAGTTTATCTCTTACGACCACCAGGACTTGGTTAGGACCAACTCTTACGCATCGCTTCTTACTCAAATGTAAAAAGTTTTCGTGAATAACGAACGTGGGGTGGGACATGAAGCGCATTGGTGCTTCAAGGAGGCTGGTCATGTAGGGAGTAGGGAATACAGTACTGTTCGTAGCTTCGCATCTAGGTTCGTCCATTTCTGGCAAATGAATTTGGGGTTATTCTCGGGTTTACTTACGTAGGACAAAGGCCGCTATTGAGGGTATCTGTTGTGAGCAATTCAGCACACACGATTCGAGGGGTTGTTGGGGTCAACAGAATGGAACAAGTCTAGGGGAACTAATTCGATGAGAACCACAGGAGGTCCGAACCCCGATGATGCCATCCCATCGAGCACACGAGGCTGAACATGTGAGTCCTTCTGAGTGAGATCAACTCAGACGTGGGTGATTAACATTATCTTGTGGTTATTCCCAGTTCCTCGAGAACAATACGCATGTCGTGCGAAGTGTACGGCTCTCGCGTGAGTTCTACGGATGTCGCGTGAGCACGACAACGGAAGCCATCCGAGCACGGACTCGAGGGCGGCACGCATCCCATCACGCCTCACTGCGGGAGAACATCACCCAGATCCCCATCGATGATAGTCCCACAGATACAGGGGCCGTCTGGCAAGTTTCCTCTCTCAAGGGTGGTGGGATACTATACTCAGCTCCGGCATAGTGCGGTCGATGGGTCGCGTGAGTACTCCATCTCTATACCGCGCTGTGCGTCGGCCTCAAAAGAAGGTTTGGCAGTGGGAAGACGTTTGGTCTACGGCCGATGGGTGCGCTGCCGGCATACCTGTCTTTCTTCTTACCTCTTGGAGTTCTTGCTTTTTGAATTGTGAGTCGCGTGCTGCCAGGCGAACTCATATCCTGTCGAACGACCGACATTCTTCGATCAGTTCATCATGCTCCGTTCAATTCAACCAGGCGTATCCAGTCACGTGCCGAGTTTCAGCCAATCCACTTTGCGCTTTCCCCGCACCATATGGCGCAAGCGCACCGAAAAAGTCGGCAAACGCACGCAGTTACTCCCGGTGGGCGGGTTTATTTTCGGACTTGGGGCACCTCGCTCCAACATCTATCTAAGGAAGACGAGATCGATTGAGGGTGGAGAGAAGAGGTGGGTGGTGGCGGCGTCATCGCCCTAGATTGTATGGAGAATTGCAATGGGTGTAGGGTGATTCATCTGGGGTGATAAGAATTGCGCAGACCGACCCCCGAGTCAAGGGTGCGCGCTAAATCCCGAGCGAGTCAACGCCCAGTTGTCGTGGGATACCTTTTTGTGTCGTTCGCGCTGCAGAGAGTGAATCGAGTGACCAAGGGTACTGAATGAATCGACCGTCGAATCATGTACATCAAATCATTTGATTAGATAACCTTTACCCGACTGCGCGATCTACATGAGATTTCAGCTGCCCGATTTGAGATGCGTCTAGAGTGCGGCTGGCCTGCAGGCGAGGCTCGTGCGTGAACGGGGGACTGTGACTGGTATGGCAAGGTAGACGTCAAAACAGGCATTGATACATGCGTACCGATTGTCGCGTGCGACAAAAATGAGGCCAGCGACCAGCGTCATTCGCCTCAAGCAGAGCGATGAGATCCCAAGGCGTACTTCCCCAATCAAACGATTCGCTCGCTCTCACCGAAATATATGTCTGACCGAGCGCGTGACTGTGTATCAGCGGCCGGGTGCACCGAGGTTGTACGGTTGGGGACAGGCAACCAAGAAGTCCTAGCGATGCGTGTAAAGCTCTTTTGACCGGGTCCTCAGGGCGACCCGGCTGTATGCGAGAATGCTGGACCACGACCATGTGGAGACGGCGGCGTACGGGATGAGTACGGATGCGGTGGGCCGACAAGCGAGCTCAGTCAGTTCTCTACGCTCGGGACCGTCGAGCGGCTCTATGCGCCAGGACCCATGGCACCGTTAGTGTATTCAGCAACATAGTGGCTGCCCCTAATGGGTAAAGGGCGAGATACGCGGAGTTGAAGTGATATGAAACTTGGTTCTGAGCTGGAATGGATGTACGCGGGAGGTGCGCTGAGAGGTGGATTCGCGACGAAAAGGGGGCGAAATTAACAGCAGTGTACGGGGTCTGGAGTCTGATCCCGTCGCTGCGAATTGTGAATTCGATTCAAAACTGGAGAAATTAGAGTCCGAGTGTCGCTTTTGAATCTACCTCCCAGCTGCCCAAGCGGCTGCCCTCACCTGCCCCGCGACACTTATGACCTGCGCGCACACATGGGAAAGCCAAAAAGGACAACGAGTGAGTCCGGTACTACGCTTGGTCGTACATCTCCCGCTCGCATTCACCGCGACTGAGCCTCGTGCTGGGCACATCTCGCTACTTCCATTTATCCAATAATTCCATCTCGTCTAAATTTGCTGATTATCCGTTCGGCTCTCTGTTTCTTCTGTTCTCCGTGCGTTGCATTCACCTGCTCACCATGGGTCGTGTGCGGCGCCCAGATCGCCCCAAGACATCTCTGCCAATGCCGCCTGCTCGTTCCTATACCGTAGCTCCCGCGCGCGCACATATATATGACAGCGCCGAGGACGAAGAGGACATATGTCCCGTATGCGAGGGCGAATGCACGTGCAACAACATCACCGAATCCGTTACCGCCAGCAGCTTTGCCGAATTCAGCAAAGCACAGACGCAATCCTATTCCCAACCTATCTCTAAACCGTCTGGCTCGAGCGTCGGTGCGGGCTCGGCTGCTTCCACGGCGGGCGCAAGCTCTAGCTCCAGCTCTACAAAATTTCCCTCGGCGCTTCCCGCGGGATTCAGACCCTCGTCGTCCAAGGGCCTACCCCGCCCCGCACCCTCGTCATACGCCACAGCCGCTGCATCCTCGTCACCTTCATCTTCACCCTCGACTATCGCCCCGCGTTTCCAGACGCTCAAGATTCGGCTCAATGTTAACTCCAAGCACGCGGACGACACGCTCTCGGACTCGTCTAATTCGACTATCGACGCGCCGCACCACCGAGATCATCACCACCCGCCTGGTCCTCAACTAGCACGCTTCCCTGTGTCGAAACATGCGTCTGGGTCTGGGTCGGGCTCCATTACGCCCCGTCATGCGCTCGACGACCGAATACCTCCCGCGCATGGACACGGCGGGAAGATGGTCCCGCCCAAAGTCATCGCCAAAGCTAAAGGAAAGGGCAAAGCGGCTATCGATCGAAAAGCAGCACCTATACCCAAGAAACCCACGCTCGGAAACGGGAACCCTAAAAAGCCCGTACTCGGGAGCGCGAACAAAAGAAAACTAGGGCGACCGCACAAGAAACGCATCCGGGAGACGACGAGCGAGTCGAGCTTGAGCGATTTCGACGAGTTTGACGAGGACGATTTCGTGCCGTATCGAGGGTCTGCACCTGTCCCGCGTGCGACGGCTGAGGGCGCGGGCGGGTTCGCGACGTTTGTGAGTGCGAGTGTGTTTGGGGGGTCGGATTCGGGGAGTGGGAGTGGATCTGATTCGGAGACGAGTGGGTTGGATTTGAGTGGGGATAGTGAGGTTGAGGCGGAGGAGGAGAGGCTGATTGTGGCGGAGAAGGAGGAGGAGAGGAGGCAGAGGAAGTTGAAGGAGCTTTTGATTGGCGTGAGCCATCAAAACCATACGGGAGGCGGAGGCGGACAGCAGTGGCAGATCAAGCCGCGGCGGAAGAGCGTCGAGGGAGAAGAGTCCAACGACGACGAAACGAGTTCCGAGTCGGGTGGGGAGGAAGAAGAGGAAGAGGAAGAAGACGATCCCGACGAAGACGAGGCGGATGGAGACGGGGACGGGCAGCCTGCGGCGTGGTCGACAGACGACTCGGAGGAAGACTTGTTCTTTGCAAATTTGTCGGATTCGTCCATGTCCTTTTCGGTCGGTCAGGACGATGATGATGACGACAGCGAGACGGTCTCTTCGAACGCGGACCTCGCCGAGGCTGCCTCTGCGGGATTCTTCTCGGGCATGGGTATGCCTATGGTCGTGATGGAGGATTTCGGCGCGAGCATGGGTCTCGGGATGGGTCTTGGCGGTGTCCTCGATGGGACGGACCTCGACCACGATTTTGAGCAGCGTGCGCGTGCACAGCTCGCCGAGGAGAAACGTAGTCCGGGACCCGAAATTTCCGACGTGTTTGGCAGCACCGACTATACCAAGGATGCTATGGACGCGATGGACGGGTACGAAATGGACCTCGACGGGGTGGAAGATTCGGACGCGACCGAGTACGAAGAAGATTCAGACATGGACGGGGAGTCGACCGCGGACGAGATGGAGCGCGGGCGGACGCCGGCGCGACTCAGGTTCCCCACCCCGCCATCTATCAACCCCCTCTCGACGTTCAGCCCCAGTCCGGCTGCGAGTCCGGTCGGATGGCGGGATTTTACGCCGACACATTTCACGCCTGCGCATTTTGTGCGTGGTGCACCCGGGATGCATGCGCGCGCGGCGTCATTTGGCGGGTTTGCAGGGTTCGACAGTGTGCGTAGCCGGACAATCAGCGCTGGGCCTACGAACGCGCCTGTAGGGGTGAAAGTGAATGGTTCGGACGGGTCTGCATCCGTGTCAGAATTTAGTAGTCGGCCTGTGATGGGCTCATTTGGGAGGTCGGGCGATCGTAGGCGGGCGGCTATTATTGACGGGAACGCGGCGGTACCGAGTCCGTTTACGGCGCGCAGAAGGCGGTCGAATAGCTGGAAGAGCGGAAGAAAACATTTTGGAACTAAAGTGAGTGTATGCGCCACTTTAAATTTAATTTAATTTTTAGGTTGGTGCTCATCGAATCTACGTGTAGAGCGATATCTTCCCTATGCTGGCGCGGCGCGCTCGGCAGAATTCGACAGCGACGACAGGATCGGGGCGCTCTTCCTTCCATTTCCCGACTGATCCTGAGATGGACATGGATATGGACATGGAATCGAGTACCGAGCCGTTTGGGCTGGATGATGTCTTGGACTTCTCTAATGTGTCTGATGAACATCCGCACCACGGTGGGCATCCTCATGGACATGGGTCAGCGAGCGAGGGCCACGGGGAGGCGCATTTACGAAGCCTGGACCGGTGGGATCGTGTACCAATGGGGACTTTCCGCCGGACTCGTGAGGCGCACGACGCTGGCGCTACGCCTGGCGTAGGCGTTGCTGATGGGTTCTCATACGGTTCGACGGCGAGGGGCGTGTGGGAAGGTGGAGTGCTTTGGGGTGGAGGTCCGGGGCTGGGTGTGTTGGCCGAAGGGAGGGATATGCTGAGCGCTGGGAGCGGGGATAATCTTGGGAATTCAGGCGAGAGTGGAGCAGGAAGCGGGTTCGAAAAGGCGCTGTCGCGCAAGGAGCGGCGGAGACGCAAGAAACTGGAGGCGGCGAGTGCACATGTGCCGACCAAGTCGTTTATCACTCCACCGCCGTCACGCAGGCAGTAGAGCCACGAGTAATTGTTAAAGTACTTATTTTTTGTAGCCCTGATTTGTGATTTGTGAATTATTTGTATGAATGCTACCATTACTGTTACGTTACGTTGATACTGTGCAGGACTTGGGAGTATTTGACAAGGGGGCGGGTCAGCACAAGGACAGAGTGTGCGACGACGAGCTGATGGCCGGAAGGATGCACATCTGAGAATGACGAACGACAAGCGCCGCATCCACGACAGCCCAGAGCCCGACGTTCCACATCCAGAGCACGGTCCCCGCACACGAGCACGCGCGGCGGCGACGACATCCCAGCCAACGACGGCAGCTTCCCAAAACACCACAACGACTTCTGCAGCTTCCACCCAGTCCCGACGACGAGACAAGGGCAAGAATAAGCTAGTCGAGCCCGACGCACGCCCTGCTAAGCGGTGAGTTGGTCGTTGCTGTTCACATTGCTGGCTTGCTAATGGCTTGTCCTGCCCCAGCCCTCGACGCAGCGCACCTGCAGCCATCTCCACACCTATCCCTGCACCCTCCACTACTCTTACTATAAACGAACCCAAGCGCGACGCTAAAGGAAAGAAGCGCGCGGCCCCAGATCCCGACTCGGACGACGCAGCCACCTCCTCCAAGAAGCACAAGTCGCCCTACCCTCTCCGTAACCGTACCTCACTTCCCAACATCCCCAAGACATCTCCCGCCATGCCTCGCAAGAACAGGTGCGTTTGTTGGGTGTTTGTTGATTGCTTGCTGATACCGTCTGCAGGGCTACACGCAAGTCTACCTCATCTAAATCTCGTACTGGTAAGTACTATCTATCGGCGTGGTAGATCGTGCTGATACCGCTTGTAGACGACGACACTATCGACTTTGCAGTGGATCAACGTCCCGAAGACGAGCACGATCCAGCCGAGAGTTCCCGAAAAGACAAGGCCCCCGAGCGCCACGAGAGCGATGAGGACGAAGATGAGGAAGATAGCGACGATGACGACGACGACGAACAGGACCCAGAGCCGCCGTCTGCGGGACTTCCACCTTCTGGACTAGACGAGTCGACAGTGTCTGCCCTGTTTGGCGCCGACTTTCGTGCGCTGGGCTCGTACATGCTTTCCCTTTCGTCTCGTCTCAAAACGATCCTCACCAACATCAAGCCTGCTGCGAGCCCGACTACTCGGTTGATGGCTTTGCAGGAGCTCAGCGAGATCCTCAGCATGAGCACCGAGGACACCCTCGCGGGATATTTCCAGGTTGATTCATTTGTGGGAGAGCTCGTTCGGATCATGGGTGGCAAGGGCACTGGCGATGACGATGAGGAAGTCGCCGAGGATGATGAGGAGGCTTCGTTGGCTGCTGCCATCGCCCTTAGCTCTGGTCATCCTTTCCCTGGCGATGATAACCTCGAAGCTCAGGTCTTGGCATGCCGGTGTCTTGCGAACCTCATGGAAGCACTTCCTGGGTGTGCCCATACCGTTGTGTACCACGGCGCCGTCCCAGTTCTATGCAGTAAGCTCATCGAGATTCAATATATCGATCTCGCAGAACAAACCTTGAGCGTGAGTGTTATCTCCGATCGCATATATTCTTTCTGCTCACACCCCATACAGACGCTCGAAAAGATCTCGGAAGAGTATCCCAGCGCGATCGTCCGCGAAGGAGGTCTCGCAGCACTTCTCAACTACCTCGATTTCTTCTCTACCAACGTGCAGCGCACGGCGCTTCAAGCCGCCGCCAACTGTTGCCGTAATGTCAGCATCGACAACTACAACATGATCAAAGACGTCTTCCCCATTATCCGCACCGTCCTCGGCTACGCCGACCCGCGGCTCGTTGAACACGCTTCCCTCTGTGTTATCCGTACAATCGAGAGCTTTAGGTCCCACCCTGAACTCCTCGAGGGTCTCGTTGATACAATACTCCTGCGTGCCTTGGCGTCAGCAGCAGTCAGTCCTGGCACCTTTACGCTTGTCCTGCGTGCGCTATCGAGTGCGACCAAGTCGAGCCCAAAGATCACTTTGGCGCTATTGGAGGCAGATGTGGCGGGCACGTTGTACCAGCTCTTGACGGGCGTGGTCCCACCAGCTGATGGCCCAGATGCGTTCATGGCTGGAGAAGGCGCTGTGAGTGGTGCGGCTGGTGCAGGAGGATTGACGGATATGGCTGTGATGCAAAATTTGGCGCATCGACCGAAGGATCAGGTGGAGGAGGCATTGAGCCTGGTGTCTGAGTTGATGCCACCATTGCCTAGGGGTGAGTGCGCTCTAGCTGTTCCTGTTCTATCAGGGCTGAATCGGGTTTTGGTAGATGGCGTATTTGACCATCGTGCGTATTCTGAGAAGTCACTGGCGAGGCTGGTCAAGGCCAAGATAAAGGCCATTAAGCACGCACGTGCAAGGAGTCCCAATCCGAGTGCGGGACCCAGCACGAGCGCGGATGCGATGGTGGTTGATATTAACGTTGAGGACGCTGGAACTGCGACCCCCATTGCTGCTCCCGGTTCTGCTACACCCCGACCCGGATCTCCCGCCATGCGTCCTATATCGCCTGCCCATCCTGGCACTCCCCCGGTCTTGCCTGGCTCTCCGTCAATCCGGCCCACCTCCCCAGGGGTCCCCGTTGTACCAGCGCCGAGCCGAATTGAATTATTACGTTCGAAGCCCGAGTTGGTGGGGCGCTATATGCGGTTGATGGTACCAGTGTTGGTGGATGTGTATGCGGCGAGCGTGGCGACACAGACGAGAAGCAAGTCGTTGACGGGAATATTGAAGGCCGTAAGCTTTGCGGAGGGGGAAGAGGTCAACGCAATTCTGAAGGTGGGTTTTGGTCGTTGTTGCTGTCTTAGGTTTGAGACTAACGCTGTGGTTCAGGGTGTACCGGTTGCGACTTTTGTTGGATCGATCCTTTCGTCGCGCGAATATCCAACGCTCACAATCTGCGCTTTGCAGCTTGTAGAGTTGCTGCTGATAAAGGCTCCAACAGTATACAAGCCTGCACTCCGCCGGGAGGGTGTCTTGCACGAGATTGAAGTCTTGACCGAGAGGCCTCTTACGACCAAGGTGAAGGAAGTGAAGACAGAGGAAGGTTCCTCGCGGGGGAAGATGGAAGATCTGGCGCTGGCGCGTGCCAAGTTGGAGGAGGTGCGCGTGAAACAGGAGGAAGGCGTACAGGTGCATGTGGAACCCAAGATTGGCACTAGCTCTCCGTCGCCTGCGCCCGAGCCTTCGTCTGAGCGGGACGAGTCTCCCCACGCCGATCGAGAACGAGAGGAGCGTGAAAAGGAGCGACATGTGATCCCGATTCCTGTCAAGCGATCTTCTAATACGGTTCTGGACCCCCAAGATGCGATTACACTTCGGGCCAAGGTTGTGCGATTCAAGTATATGTCTGGTGGAGAGGAGAGCACGTCCGATCCGGTGTTTGAGCGCTTGAAGGGACTGCTGGCGACTCTGCGCGATTCGGAAGCTGGAGAGATGGAGTTGAGGGACGCAGTCAAGGGGATTGCGGCATTATTCACTGGAGGGGCTGGGGCGAGTGTGTCGAGTTATGAGCTGTTGAAGAGCGGGCTAGTGGATGGGTTGTTGCATTTTACGACTGATACCGGTCTGCCTCGTGAGTGCTTTCTCCTTTAGTTTGAGTTTGGTGATGCTAATGGAGGTGGTATTGGTGTAGTTGATGTCACGACGAGGCAGCAGATGGTTTTGCAGGCCTTTGCGGCGCGCTCTGGGAAGGGGTCGGATTCCCCTGGGTCGATGTCACCATTTGCAGTGATGGTAAAGAAGTTGCAGGAGAGTTTGACTAGGATTGAGAACTTTGAGGTTGTCACCGTCTCGCCTGGGGCTGAAGGTGCGTCTATTGGCCTTCTGGTGTTTAAGGTCACTCACCCGTTTCTGCTCGATAGCGTCTCGCCGTAACTCTGCTTCGATGCTCGCACGCCAACTCCGCCTTCGTATTGTCGCTGAGGACGGCACGGATGCTCCACGTTCCTGCTCGAACATTGTTGTCTCCATCCATGCTATTGCCACTTTCCAGGCGCTGAACGACTATCTTCGACCACGCGTTGCAGGAGCATTGGCAGGCATGGGAGCCGGGGGATCGAGGCTGTCTGGTGTTCTTGCAGCATTCGCAGCTGCTGCCGGTTTACCGGCTGGTGCACTGGGGCGTGTCGCCGCTAGCGCGAGTGCAGGTGGCGCCAGTTCAGCACCACCAGCGGGGGGCTCATCCGCTCCTACTGTTGGACGAAGACGGAGTCAACGATTGAAAGCAAAGGATAGTGCTGCAACTGGAGGAGATACTGGGGACGAGAGTGCGGTGTCTCCGACTGCCGAGGCTGGTACTGCCGGATCCTCTAGCGTGCCCGCTGCCTCTTCGTCTACTGTTCCTGCTGAACCGTCATCGACTGGGGCTACATCAGAGATGTCGTTGCCGGCGCCTTCGGCTATGCTTGCTGCGTTGACATCAGGCGGAGATCCTGGAATGCCGATCTTGTCGAGCGAGGATTATGACATGGAGCACGCGGAGGATATGTTGAATGAGGATTTCGAGGCCGAGGTATGTGATTTTGGCTGATAGTTTGGGAGGGATGCTCATTTTTGTATCTAGTTTTATGAGGAAGATATGGAGCCCCAGCATGCGACGCCTGATAAAACCGTGTCTGTTGCGTTGACTGATGGTAAGTGGATTAGCTGACTGGAGCCCTTTGATACTGACCGACTACCGGGTTAGATGGCACCAAGGTCGAAGCACAAACGCCAGACGGCACTCGAGTTGCTACGCCTAATCCTAGTGCAGTAGTCGACCGTGCCGCCGCTGGCACACCCTCATCATCGTCCAAGTTCTCTTACGCAGCTGCACTCAAGGCTAAGCCTAGCGACTGGCACCTCGAATTCTCGATGGACGGACACGTCTTGCCGCTTGATACTACGATCTACGGTGCGGTACACCATCATGAGGCCCGACGGGCCGCCGTGTCAGGATCTGCATCTGCATCTGCTGCGAGCGCGAGCATTGCTGGATTGAGCGCGCCATCGTTGTGGCAGGGTGTGTATACTGTGAAGTACAAGAAGGTGCCTGGGCCGCCGCCCGCGCAAACCGGAAGTACGTCTCGCTTGCGCTAGACTGAGGGATTAATACTGACGAACGCGCTGCTAGCTCGTGTCGAAGCAGTAGCGACTACTGAGAGTGCTCTTAGCGCCGATTCGCCCCACATCCAGATCCTTCGACTATTGAGGGTGTTGCACAAGTTGAACTTGATGGCGAAGGATCGGATGGCAATGGATGCCCCTGCCATCATTCTTCCTGAAAGTGCCTTCATCAATAACAAGTTGACGGCCAAGTTGACCAGGCAGTTAGAGGAACCCATGATTGTCGCCAGGTAAATAGTATATTCTACCCAATTAATCCTTGGTCTAATAATTTGACTGTTCGCAGCCAATGTTTGCCTGATTGGGCAATGGAGCTACCACAACAGTATCATTTCCTCTTCCCCTTCTCCACACGATTCTCGTTCCTCCAGTCGACGTCCTTTGGTTACGCCCGCCTTATCAATAAATGGCAGTCCCAGCAGCAGCGCGCCTCCGACTCATCCCGCCGAGACGACGCCTTTGGCCACCTCGGACGATTACACCGTCAAAAGGTTCGCATTTCGCGGCACCATATTCTCGAGTCTGCCGCCAAGGTCCTCGAGCTGTACGGTTCAAGCTCGAGTGTCCTTGAGGTCGAGTACTTTGAGGAGGTGGGAACAGGTCTCGGTCCGACATTGGAGTTTTACTCGCTTGTGTCGAGAGAGTTTGCGCGGCGTGATTTGAAGATGTGGAGAGATGCGGATCCGAACGCAGAGGGACCGTATGTGCAGCGTCCATTGGGGATGTTCCCTGCGCCTGAGACAAAAGATGGAGCCAAGTGAGTCCTTTTTAGTGCTCTCGTTCTGACAAATGCTTATAAGACTCGTTGAGTAGATCCAAAACAAGGCTGTTCACTATGCTAGGCCAGTTTGTTGGCAAGGCTTTGTTGGATTCGAGGATCATCGACGTATCGTTCAACCCACTATTCTTGAAGTACATCCTGAACGAAGAGGTACCCTTGACCCTCTCAAGCCTCAAAGTTAGTCACATTGTAGAGTATGGAGGTGATCGAAATACTGACCACGCGATTATTAGATGGTCGACCCGGCCCTCGCCAACTCACTCTCAAAGATCCAAGCGTACGGAGTAGCGCGACGCGAAGTCGAGGCCAATACAAGCATGTCGCAAGCCGAAAAAGCGGCCGCGCTCAGCGACCTCACGATTCATGGCGCTCATTTGGAAGATCTGGCGTTAGATTTTACCGTACCTGGCTACGATATCGAGCTTGTGGTGAGTAGGAAATTAGCTACGAGCCGGCCTTCTAAACCTATTCTGACACACTATCTTGCTAGCCCGGAGGCAAGGACATCTCTGTGACAGATTCCAATGTGGAAGACTACGTGCGCGAAGTAGTCGACGCTGTCGTCGGACGCGGAGTACAGTCGCAGACGCAGGCTTTCCGCGCGGGCTTCTCGAAGGTATTCCCGGTCTCAGACCTCCAAAGCTTCTCGTCGGAGGAACTAGATCTTTTGTTTGGTAACGCTGAGGAGGACTGGGCCGTAGAAAGTAAGCTCATCATGCACTTGGAATATATTGGACTAGATGCTGACGCGTGTCCTTACAGCCTTGACCGAGGTGCTCAAGGCCGATCACGGCTTCAACGTCGACAGCTTAGCTATCCGAGATTTGATTGCTGTTATGGCGTCTTACGATGAGCCTACTCGACGTGCCTTCCTTCAGTTCATTACTGGAAGTCCAAAATTGCCCATCGGAGGTACGTCTTCAACCCGCCATCAGTATCCGGCTTCAATTAACAATGCTTTTAGGTTTCCGTGGCTTGAGCCCGCAACTAACGGTGGTTCGCAAGCCTCACGAGGCTCCGCTCAAAGCCGACGACTACCTACCAAGCGTCATGACATGTGTAAACTATCTCAAGTTGCCCGAGTACAGTGGAAAGAGTGTGCTGGAGGCGCGTCTCAAGACGGCGATGATGGAGGGCGTAGGGAGCTTCCATTTATCATAGAAGGTTGCTTTCCTGGACATAATCGTAACTCAATATTGCTATCTTTTTGAAGTGTAAACATCATTCTACGTGTTTTATATATATTTCTGCAGCCGTTTCATGTCTATGTTTGGTTTGTCTTGTCGCTGTCCCCTGAGTGATTTGCAATTCTCTGCAAGACCCTGCCCCACATGGCCAGACATTTCTCCACTTCGTGCTCTCCACCACTCTTTTCACTCTTTGCGATGGGCACAAACGAAAAAGTCTGGTCGAGGGACGAAGTGTGTGCGCGGATTCTTGCTGGTGAAACCCTCTTCATCTACCACGGCAAGCTTATTCGCGTCCCTCCTTCTTGGCTCGCAAAGCACCCCGGTGGTCGACTTGCTATCCTTCATTTTGTTGGCCGAGACGCGACAGATGAGGTCAACGCGTTCCACCCAGAGGCTGCTCTCAAACAACTAAACAGGTACTCCATTGGTCGCGTCGCCGTTTCTGCTGACGGCTGGGAGCCGCTCGTTCCACCTGTGATGACCGGCTGGGTACGGCAGAAGGCAGAGTCTGGGGAGGAGGGCTGGGTACACGAGGCCGAAGCCTGGCATACTCACGGGGCTGACGAACATGGTCCCAGTCCTACCTCGGAGATTTTACTTGTTGAAAAAGGAACTGTCGACAACTGTGCCAACCCTACCTTGAGCAGCATTACCCCACCGCCCACCACACTGTCTCTAAAGGCCCAGCAGCGACACGCCAAAGCATACCGTGCTCTTCATACGGAGATCACTCGGGCCGGCTTGTACAAAACCCCTTACTTGACCGGGTACGGACCCGAGGTTGCTCGCTATATTCTTATGGCTGTTGTCTCGGTGGTCACGTATCGGCATAACTGGTTTTTGACGAGTGCTTTCTTCCTTGGGCTCCTATTTCATCAGTTGACGTTCACTGTGCATGATCTTGGACACAACGGTGTTACACACATCTGGACTATTGACCGAATGCTTGGGATATTAATATCTGATTTTATGGGCGGGCTAAGTACAGGGTGGTGGGTCGACGTACGTCTCTTTCCCAACAATATTAAGCACATTCTAAACCTTACCTTTGATACAGAATCACAATGTGCATCACCGTATGTATTTTTTAACCGGAAAAGTAGTGCTGTATTAATGCGGCTACTCTAGTGGTAACGAACCACCCCTCTCACGACCCAGACATCCAACATATCCCTTTCTTTGCAATCTCACCAAAATTCTTAAACTCCCTTTGGTCCTCATATTACAAACGCATTATGGCCCACGATACCTTCTCCAAAATCTTTTTGTCAGTTCAGCACAAACTGTTTTACGTTGTTATGTCCCTCGCACGTTTCAACCTTTACACCAATTCCTATGCTTTCCTCGTCAAAAGCGGTTTACAAGGAAGACGAGGGTGGAACTGGTGGCTGGAAATTGTAGGAATAGCCTTCTACTGGACATGGTATTCCGCTGCCCTACGCGGCTGCAGCAGTTGGCAAACCGCTGTGGCATACTTGCTCATCAGCCATATCGTTCCGAGCCCACTACATATTCAGGTATTGCCTTTTGGTTTTATGCAACCAAAATTAAGCTCACGTTTTTCACTCCAGATCGTCTTGTCTCATTTCAGTCGATCCACCGAAGACCTTGGTCCGACGGAATGTTTCGTCGCACGGCAGCTTCGTACTACCACGGACGTCATATGCCCGCCTCACCTAGCTTTCGTTCATGGTGGGCTTCACCTACAGGTCACCCATCATCTATTCCCTCGGGTAAGCTTTTTCGTGCATGAGGTATTTGATAGTTACTTACCTTGCATACCCCCCTCTTCATGGCTCTTCGCACCCCCAACACGCACGGCACTCCTGTTCACAGCTCCCTCGTCACAATCTTCCTGCTGCATCACTGCTCGTTAAGCGCTTTGCGGCAGAGCAAGGGCTTGAGTACGCCGAGTTTGGGTTCGTGGCGGGGAACCGCGAAGTCATTGGTGTTCTAGCCGATGTCGCATCTCAAGTCGGTGTTGTCGGAATGGTGGCTCGGAGCGAGGTTGAAAAGGCCGTCAAGGAATCTAATTAGTCTAGGGAGATTAGTTAATTGTTCTGTGGACACCCCTGGGCGAGCTGGGCGGACAACGCTGGGTTCGATGACCTGTTAGATCTTTAGAGTACTCATATACTATACCTGTTTGCGGCTTTTGCTTTCCAATACTGTTTTAACACTCCCTATCCTACGTGGAAACCAGACTCAAAGCTCGACCCTACGATGATTAGCATATATGCATCTACTTATATCGCCGCGAAACAAAATATAACCCTCGATTGGTCATCAAGCGATGTTAACTATACTCGAACTCCGACCTGCGCCTTGCCACATCTTCTCTTTCATCTAGATCCAACAAGTTCTGGAGGGTGTTCGAAAGAGTCTGGCAATATTATACACACTCAGCCACCGATTTCATTTACTAATTTAGCTCTGCAAACGCAAATTCCTCAACAATCCTAGCTTCAAAAACAACCTATGAGCCTGCCGAGCTCGTTCAACTTTGCTTGACACTACCGAACAATCATAACTAAAAGCTTACCATGGCCACCTGTATGGCAGATGTTCTACCCAACGAACTCTTAACGAGCATCCTCGTTTGTCTGAGTGCATCCGAAATAAAGATTTGCCGATTGGTATGTCACCCAAGCTAGATCTACAAGATTACCGCTGACCAATTTTTACTTTCAGGTGTGCCGCCGTCTTAAAAAGGTTATCGCGCTATCCCCAAGTCTCCAATTTATTATCGAGCTCGATAATGCTGGATATGTGGCAGCCACGAATTCTCGCACGGATTTAAGCCTGGACGGGAAGCTCAAAGCTCTGCGCTTGCACAACTCCCGCCGCGTCAACCACGCGGTCAACAGCATAGATGCTTTCAAAATAGGAATATCTAACGGCGGATTCTCAATGAGGCGCGAGCTTCTGACATCTCCCTGGGCTCCGCTATTCAAGGACGGCATGATCGCCCAATGGTCCTCGGTCTCATCCGATTCATATATGCCCTTACAGCTTGATCTAGTCCAATTGCCTTCACTCAACACTGGAACGGAACTCAAGCAATGGCGCATCACCCAGCAGGACATGAACATTAGGAGTTATGATATCGAGCCCGCTTGTGATCTGCTGGTTCTGCTTGAATACACTGGCGCAGATACCCCGCCTTTCACTATACCCATTTTGACCCCCGAAGAGCAGGTCCATCGATATCTGTTTCACTTTCGTACATTATCAACAAATAAAGTGCACCCAAGTGCGATAGTGGGAACCCTCGACTGTAATTTGCGGGGGAATTCTGGGTGGGGATTTCCAGTGAATTGTCGGGGCAACCTCATCATTGCTCGACCTGAAGTTGCCGGCCCCAGCCAATTCATGTCTGACGACGGTGCTGGATTAGTTATATATAACTGGACAACAGGCGCTTTATTGGTAAGTTCAATACTATGCTACGTTAGTCCGGTCATATGAAGCCTATGTTGTAAATGGTGCAGGATTTGAGAAGCGCAACTTTCCCTAAATTCCTTGCTGTCCTGTCAAATGAGGTCATCGTCATTCCTCGATCTACTTTTACCTACAGCTCTCGCAACATTCCTATGGGAGTCTTAGACATATATTTTATCGACTGGTCTGACACCCCATCACTGTCTCTTGTCGCTGTTCTGGAGCTTCCTATTGTCGCCTCGGTTCCTATACCTCCCCCTGGGCTTCACGGCATTTCCGGAGACCACATTGCAATCTTCTGTCGCTGCTTTCCCGGGTCCGGCTTTTTCTCTTCCCAGGAGGCGCCCTATGCACTTGGGCCACCTCGAGTGTTCGAACCATCGGAGTCGAGCCAACTTATGCGTATGCAGTTTTCGCTACCATATCTTGGCCTGAATCAAGGTTCGCGTGGGCGACTGGCTTCCCTACTGTATATTCCATTTCAAGTGCTTTACGAGACTGTGGCGTCCGGTAGACGTCAATTCTCTGAGACTGGCTTGCCTAGACGTGTTCCGTGGGAGGAATGGGGTCCGAACACCCGCTGGTTCCATAGCAAACTTTGGGACAATGCATTGTTACAGTCCCGTGGTAGTCGATCCATGTTGACACGTCACTATCCCCCCCGAGCTGAAGGTCCAGCCAGGTTGGACTTATATGTGGTCGACTTTAACCCAGCGTTTGTCAAGGCTGTAGAATACCGACAGTCTCAACGGGCTGGCAACAAGGACGTAGCACCCGAGCCTGGTACGTGGGTATTTCAGCCCCGAGAGACCAATGAGCTATCTCCCACTGGGTCCAACGTATACCAGCAAGTTTGGTTAGGAGAATGTGGAGCCGATAAAGCAGTTGCTCCCTATGCTTGGCTACAAGTGAAGAGCGAGTATCTCGACAGGATAGCTGCCCATATACAGGAAGGGGCAACTGTGATGATGGATAACGAACACAGTAAGTAGTTTTTGCAGAATAAGAAATGGTACGTATTGCTAACACACAAACAGTCGTAGTCATTCCGGTGAGAAACCTCCACGCACAAACTCGATCATATCACTCACACGCCGACTTGACTTTTACAGGGCAATCCAGAAATCGATTCCATAGCGCTCACTTTTTGAGAGAGGACGCCCATATAGATCCACCGGGCCTGTGTCCTATTTTGTGCATTTGGTAAATCTGCAGACACCAGCAGCTCAATTTCAGGCAGGTGAAACTAAGTGCACTGCTTTAAGTTGGTTGGGACCTGTTTGGGTGCTGTTGGTGCTGTACAGGAGCATGATACGCAATGAGTCATGTGGTACAAAACAACTTTGACCTCATTCATTAAACATTAAAACCCCAGCTCTGGGCAGGCTTTGGGTTTCCTTGAACTCGACGACAAAGTTATGCGTTGAATCACTTGTACTTTCCGAAATGGCCGGATTACTAATATCTTCGGCATCATGGAACTTGATCTTCTTGGTCTGCAGTCATCCGGGGTCTTTGATATCGGGCTGCGAGCAATAATGTTAGGACAGTGTCCCGCATCCAAAGTGTATCAGAAGCCCGGGACCTCGCGCATCCCCGCGTGGATACGTGTAAAACGGTGGCTAGCTCGAGCTGTTTAAAAGCCAGTCCTCAGCTCTCTCAAATGTACTGTTACCAAAGCAGCTCGCTACCGTTCCAGCTCGCTACCGTTCCAGCCGCAGTGGTCTTCAATCGTTGCTTCATCACTAGCTGACCACCAATTTCTAGCCTCAGTGCTGACCCTATGCCATCAGGAATCAATAGTCTCCCGACAGAGGTTTTGAGAAACGTGCTGCTTTATCTCACGGCTCCAAACGTTAGGACATGCCGGTTGATATGTGTTACTCTAAGACTAGAGGTTTTATTTATTTAATATTTCCTTACCAGGTCTGTCGGCGGCTTAAATATATCATTGGTTTGAGTAGGCTCTTGTTCATTGCCGAGCTCGACGCAGCTGGATATGTCGAAGCATCCAACTCACGCAAAGATCTCGACACGATGGAGAAATATAAATATCTGCGCCTACATCAAACTCAGCAAAAGGGCCACACGATAAGCAGCACAGAAACATTGAAGCTGGGAGTCCTGAACGGTGGTTTCCAGACTAGGTTTCATAGCCTAACGGACAACGATGCCCCAAAGCTCAAGGGTGGAATACTCGCGAAATGGTCATCGGTCAACTCTAGCTCGTACCTGCCTCTGCAACTGGATATTGTTCAGTTAGCTTCGCTGAATCTTGGGTCAGAGTCAAAGCAGTGGAACCTCGTCTATAAAGATATGAACATTAGAGACTATGATATAGAACCAGCCTGTGATCTACTCGTTCTTCTCGAATATACGGGCCCAGCACTCGATCCATTCGACCCAAATGCTTTCCCTCCTACGTTTGATACTGAAGGACTCGGCGGAGGCACTCCTAAGCCCTACGTGATCCATTTCCGCACGCTATCGACAAACGAGCCTCATCCCAGTGCCATTAAGCCTTCACTTGACGGCGGAATAATCACAGGCAATGCCTGGGGATTCCAGGTTACATGCCTAGGCGAGGTCATCGTGGCGCGTCCTAAATGCACGCCCTCCGGAGTTTCGGCTTTCGACTCTCAATCAGGGTTGATTATATACAACTGGACAACCGGTGCTCTCTTGGTGAGCTAGTGTGGCTTCGCTATAGTTCCATTGACGGGGACTGACAACGCATATAGGACCAAAAAGACGCGTTGTATACAAGCCATCTCGTAGTCCTATCGGACCAAGTGCTGGTCATGCCTCGGTCTAGCTTTGCTTACGGATCCCAAAACGCACTTATGGGAGAGCTTGATCTTCACTGCATCGACTGGTCGGATACCTCGAATCCCACGATGACCCACGTCGCCACCCTCGAACTTCCTTTTGTCCATTCTATCCCACCTATACTCGCCGAGCACCAAAATCAGCTCACGCCTGCGCACATTGCTATGACTATCACCTGTCACTCTGAACCGAGTTTCAGTTCGTCTCGGTCAGCACCGTACGCTCGGGGTACATCGCGTATCTTCGAGCCCGTCAAATACAACCAGCTCTTGAGAGTGCGCGTTCGGCTGCCGCAGGTTGAATCTGCATTCATTCCGGGAGTTCCGGGAATGAATCGCTTATCGGGCGACACTTCCGTATATGTTCCGTATCACACTGTTTTCAGCGCAGTTGAAGTGGGGAAGAAAAGGGAAAGCGGGGTGCAGCGCGTGCACTGGGAAGACTGGGCTCCTAGTGTTCGTTGGGTCCATCTCGAGCCGGAATTTTGGGAAGGGCAGCCCCGTGCAACAAACGGGAGTCGGTGTATGCTTACGCGTCATAGTATGGAGCACTATACTACGAATTGGCAGGATCCAAATAAACGACACACATATGATGTGTATCTGCTGGATTTCAACCCAATGTTTTTGGACGAGCTGGCGCATCGAGACGACGAAGAGCGAATAAATGAAAATGGGTCTGGGAAGTGGGTGTACCAGCCAGCAGAGCCTGACCGTTTCTCCCCGATTACGTCGAACGTAGAACGCCGCACTTGGTTGGCGGAATGTGGGGCTGAGAAGGCGTCTGCTCCGTATGCGTGGTCGAAGTTCAAACATGAATATTTCGACACCGTTGTTGCGCAGTTGCAAAACACTAAAGTAATGTTTGATGATGAGCACAGTAAGTTGCGAGGTCCCCGTTTGCTGTCGATTTGCTAAAGACTCGATTTTTCATTTAGTTGTGGTTATCGAGGTGAGCATACTACGCCGACATGTTGTTATCGCTCAAGCACTGAAGCAGAATTTGAAGGGGGAACACGGCAGCGGACAGATGTCCAAGATTGTTGTGTTTAACTTCTGAAGGGGGAGGCAACGGCCTTTGTCGAAGAATTGTGCATGTGTGAAAAGCCAAGAGAGAATTGTGTTGGTTGATCACCCGGCTCAGAGAACTTGCATTCAGTAGGAACAATAATCTTGCAGTGAAAAAGTTAGACTGAATGCTCTGCTATGAGCGGATCCAATCTATCCTGGGCTGAAACTCTTGTTTTTCCTTCATTCTGCGCCATTTAAGCAAGGGGCGTGGTTCAGCGCGTGTGGTGCGGCCGAGATGAATATGACTTGACGCGGAAGTGGCTGCAATTCAACTGAAAGGAAAGGAATAGGAACGATCGGCGATGAGGCGCGCAGGCGTGCGCTCCTTCTGCTATGGGTGGCAGGCCACGCACAGAGCCCATGTGATCCATACACTGCGGGTGATGCCCTACCCAAGCCGGTTAATTTACTTCACGCAGGGGACGGGATACGCGCAAGAGGGCATGGTCGCTCCACTCTGTCGGCTCCATGACCCCACCGCCCAGCCCTGGCTCATGGCTAGGGGTCGAGCCCAGCCGGAACATTCGAGGGGTGCGTGTTGCCTGCGGCCCAGAAGATCGGGGGCTACAGCATAACCAAATTCCACGAGCAGCCACGGTGCGTGGCCCGATATTCATGGGACAATGCGGTGGGACTGCCGAATTGGTATTTGCTGAGATTAACTAGTGAGGCACCACGGGAGGCACGCACGGCGGGGTCTGTTTGCACTCCTATTTGGCATCTCATGACAACAACTGGAGCCGAGAGCTGTACCTCAGAAGTCAAAGTACTTGTCAGGTATGAGCAGCTGTGGAAATTTCTCACAGGCTCGCGTCATGCTCGCGAAGGGACCGCTTCTGGGAGTTCTTTGTGAGACACGAGGCCCAATTATTCAAGGTTTTCTCGAGCCCGACTGAGATGGTTTGTATATCTTGGGGTGGGCGCTGATAAAGCCGAAGGGGCGAAGACGGGCCGAGGGTGGTGAGGAGGTGGCAGAGGCGTGGTTGCTCTGTTGGGAATGATTAAGACGCCAGGCGCCTAACGGAGCAATACCGGCTGACCTCGATTGGACTCTGATCAGTCCAGGGCAAACTATAAAGTCAACCCAGAAACTCGACAAGAACTTGTGCTTGTGTGGTGCTCAGCTGGCCGTCTCTGTGTTCTCCTCAGTCTGAATACTTGTCGCCATGGCTCCCGCCCTCGAGCAGCCACATCTCGACGTCATGACCCATCTCGCCTCCCTTCCCCCAGGGAATTTAGGCGAATACTCTATCATTAAGGACATTGGCGAAGGTACCTTTGGCAAGGTCAAACGTGAGTGAACTTTTGTTGCTGTGGCTTTGTTGAACCAACCTCGTTGTTAGTCGCGGTCCACACCCTCACCCAGGCCAAGGTTGCGCTCAAGTTTATATCCAAGGAACGCATCAATGCCCTCAACATGCGCACCCGCGTCGGGCGCGAAGTCTCCTATCTGCGCCTCCTTCGCCATCCCCATGTTATCAAGCTGCGAGTTCCGCCCGCTTTTACGTGCAGCGCCTCGTTTTGATCCTTTCTTGTGTCCCAGTTACGAAATCATCACGACCGCAACAGACATTGTTATGGTCATCGAGTATGCTGAAGGGGAACTCTTTAACTTCATTGTCGACAATGGCCGCATGTCCGAAGCAGCCGCTCGCAGAATTTTTCAACAAATGATGTGTGCGATCGACTACTCACATCGATTGAAGGTTGTCCACAGGTATGTGCCCCGATCCGGTATACGCCAGCGAACGTCTATCCCATTTCCATCCTTCTCTGCTCCAACTCTTTGCATCTCTTCCCATCAACACATCTCTCTGTCGTGACATCGGGAGTCTTATCGTCAATCTGTCCTCCTGCCGCGTCTCGGCGATGTACATGTCAGCACTCGACCCAACTTTAATCCCCACACTTGCCTTGTCCTCATTCCTCATGTCTGATCTTCTTCTTATCTTCCTAGGGATCTTAAGCCGGAGAATGTCCTTCTTGATGCCCAAAACAACGTCAAAATTGCGGATTTTGGTCTTTCTAATGTCATGACGGATGGTGACTTTCTGCGCACCAGCTGCGGTAGTCCAAACTATGCGGCCCCAGAGGTCATAGGGGGAAAGTAAGTCTTATCGGGTCACATTTCTCCCCGCGCAATGATCGCCCCCGCATTGCTCGACCACGCTTCCCACAGCTGACACTACGCCTAGATTGTATGCTGGACCTGAGATCGATGTCTGGTCGTGTGGGGTCATCTTATATGTGATGCTATGCGGAAGACTTCCATTTGAAGACGAGCACGTCCCGGCCTTGTTCCGAAAGATCACAGGTGGGTATTTTATGCAGCTCTGTCCCATATATGTCCTCAGTACAATCTTCCCCACCATCGCACACCACCCTACTTTTTGTTCGCGACATGCCCCCAACCTTGTCCCCACACAGAGGGTATCTACCACCTTCCGTCCTACCTTTCCCGCGAAGCGCAGGACTTGATTCGTGGGATGCTCGCGGTCGATCCCGTGAAACGGCTTACCGTCCCCGAGATACTTGCTGTACCATGGGTGGCCGCTGGTATGCCGCGTTACCTTCAGCCCAAACGGCCGGTTACACCTGGGATGGGTACCCTCCACCCGGCATATCCGCACCACCCGGGGATTATTGGTCGGAGCAGCAATACGAATGTGAATACGCCCTTGCCCTCGAACGGGAACACCCCTGCGGTGTCTAACTCTGGGAGTGAGCAGTCGTCTATTAGACACGATAATGGGAACGGGCATGTCGGTGGGGGTGCGAATGGCGCGGGAACGCATCTGGCACCGCCGACGATTGATACATCGTCCACCCACATGCTTGGTACACTTGCATCTTTGGTCAATGGTGGCGGGAGCGAGCAGGGCACACCCGTTGTTGCCAATGGCGGCGGTTTGGTATCTTTGAGGAATATCAAAGGCATTGGGAAGATTGACGAGACGATCGTGGGTGAGCTCGCGGAGCGGTGTGGAGTCTCAGTAGATGAAGTCAAAATGGCGTTGTTGAAGGAGGAAGATAACGCAGTCAAGGTCGCGTATATGCTTGCGCGAGACAGCACCCGGGTTGGATGTGAGTAGTTTGTTTTAAAACTCTGACTGTGTATTGATAGTCAGCTTTTAGTGGCGCTCGACGACGATGACGAAGACGAATCACCGCGAGGTCATTTGACGCAAGAAAGTCAGATCTTCTGGAGTCCCCACTACAACGTTTGTCTCCTTCTTTTATCTATGTTAATATGCTAATCATGTGGTTTGGTAGTCCCAAGCAGCAACACCCGCCACGCCTGCGACACCTGCGACACCTCTCACGCCCCAAGCACACTCGCTGTCTAATGCAACTCGGCCCTTGTCTCCTCAACAAGCAGGGATGCGCCCGATTGCCGATTATGATTACGATGATGACGAAGCTTACGAATTTGATACGGATGACGACGAATTTGACGAAATAGAATGGCAAAACCAGAATGCTGCTCACTTTACAGTTCTAGATTCGAGTTTGCCTGCTGCGCAGGATGGTATGTATTCTCACTCCCCATCCATACCACCATGCTAACAGTGCAACGAAATGCAGTCCACTCACAAAATGGCTCCCGATCGCACCGCGACCACGGCCATGCAAACGGCCACGAACACCGACGCCGACACCACCGCACGCACACCGGTGGACAAAAGTCCAAGTCTCCGCGTTGGCATTTCGGAATTCGCTCGCGTTCACCTCCGATGGAAGTGATGCTGGAAATTTACCAGACGCTCAAGACGCTCGGAATGGAATGGCGCGAGAAGCCTAATCTGAACATTCTTGGCCGGCCGGAGGATGAGGGCGGGAATGGGAAAGACGGGAAGGATATCTATTACGTTGAGACGAGGTGTCGGATTCGGGATACTGTAGTGAGTGATCATTGTTCAATTATTGTGGGACAGGTTTTGATACTGATTTGGTGGGCAGGTACGAATGGATCTGCAATTGTATCAAGTAGACCCTCTGAACTACCTCGTTGACTTCCGGTATGTCACTCACCGCCTTTCCCACGCTACAATAACACCTAAACGGGTTTGAATATGCAGAAACCTTGGGTGCCACCCGGCCTCCACGGACCCGAACGCGCCTTCTCGGTTCACTGAGGCGTCTTGGTCTGCCAATGGTTCAACCTCGTCTACGCCTCGCTCGCCAACCTTGACTGAAGGCGCAGTCCTACGTGCAGACGTGTGCAGTCCGTTTTTGTTCCTCGAATGCGCCTGTCGGCTTATCGTTGAGCTTGCCGCTGGTTGATCTGCTTTGCGTCTTGGTGTTTTGGTAATTTTTGGTAGATTTGTTTTGGAAGAGGTTGTGTGTATGTCTAGGTGTGTTAGTGTAAGGTTCTTTCTTGGATGCCGTCGTATTGTCTATTCCGTTCGTGCTCTCTCGTGTATTTCGCAAAGATGTCGCTATTCTGTCTGCTGCTTGTCTCCTAGTTGTTGGTTCTCTCACATCGCCTATAGTCTATATCTGTTGTACGTTCCTCTCTTCCTTTTTTCGGGTTGTCCGGGGTGTGTTGTGGGGTGCTGTGTAGTATTTATTGTCATTGATTTTTGCTAAACAAATCGTTATTTAGAGTTTGATTTAATTGGTGCTGTCAGATTTGGGCGCGACGACGCGATCAGATGAATCTTGGGAAAAGAAAACAAGAAAGCTGGATGATGTGTATGGAAGCCTGTATGATACATATTCCTGTCGTTGTCTTTGTCATGAGTTCCGGTCTATTCATCCCAACACCGCCCAACCGCGCGAATCCCCAAGCTCTAACTCGTCTCCGCAGCACTCGGGAGTTAAGCCCAGCTCTTGACCTTAGAGAACCAAAATGGACGTTCGTTGCGGATGGGTAAAGGGGATGGGGTACCTGTTGGATCAAGGGAGGTGTATGAGTCGATCGTGAGACGGTTCCATCTACAGTTCGATAATGTTAGCACATTGAAGCTTAAAACACGCCAGAGAGTAGGAGGTGCGGCTAGCAAGAGGCGGATGTAGAGTCAAATGAAAATGCTTGTGTGCGTACTCGGAGCATGTTCTAGCTTGGACTCGCGTGAAGACATGTGCATCCTGTAGAATACGTCTTGCCTAGTTTCACTTGGGTCTTTCATGCTCGTCACTCGTTTTGATCGTTGTAGCGACCCCGCCCTCTCATCCACCCTGGATTTCGAGTAATGATAGACATGGCTCACCTCCCGAGCGGCTTGCTCCCCAATGTAAGCTCCATCTGAAACGAGTGTGGAAACGCGCCAGCGGGATCTGTAAGCGCGCTAAGGATGACTCGAGGTGCTTCGGATGGGGTCTTTGATGAGGAAGTAGAGGTCGAGGTGGTGAGTGTCCATGTGCCTATGAAGAACCCCTATGCGCCTATGATAAACAGAGGTAAATTAAGAACGGGGGAGAGCGGGAACATACCTTAAGTCGGAGAGTAGGGACAAGGATCTTGACTGCGTCTACCGGAGCAAGGTTTTGGTCAAGCAAGGAGAGAACGCGGCCGTCCGGAAGGAAGCGAAGGTATCGGTGGTATGTTACAAGGTGGTCGACCTAGATCATAATGTAATAGTGTAAGATTTAGGTATCGAACAGGGGGGGGGGGTGATACGGACATTTACCCATGCGTTCTCGCTTTGTCCGGGGCGGCTGGAGTATCGGGGTGAGTGGGGCTGTGGAGGGGAGAGGAGAAAACATACACATCTGAGGGGAATATGTAAGGGAATTAGGAGAGAGCGTAGTATAAATTAACATACAATGGCAGACAGCGATGTATACACCGTCAAGACGGAGCCGAGGGAGCTCGATATAAAGACGTCGCGTGTCCCCTTTAAATCGAGAGATGATGTCGCCAACCAAGGCATCGTCGGGGATTTGAGGTGGAACGTACGTGCTCACGACAAAATCTCTGGGACAAGTTAGAGGAGGATGCCGAACAAATAGTAATACTTACCGCCAAAGATCCGGGTCGAGAGTCAACACCCGGGCCCGCCGACAGATGGTAGCAAACCGCTCAATGGAGGGCACATCGAGCAGCTTGAGGATGTGTAATAAGAGCTCGTCCGGTACCCGCGATATGTACACCGGCTCTTGCTCGAGTTCTGGAGCAAAGACGAGTTCGGTGGCGGGTGGAAAGGCGGCAATGAGGGTTCTGACTGAATGAGCAGAAGTTGCTGGTACGTGAATCTGGGCAGGTATCGAGGGCCTGTCTACGGTAGGTTTGCGAGTGATAGGCGCGAGAGTGAGGGCCGCCGTCGCTGTTTGTAGGTGGTAGACGCGGTCTACATTGGGGTCAAGGCGGAATGCGCGCCGATAGAGATCTAAGGCGGCGTCGAGCTCGCCACGCTGCTCTTTCTCGACTGTACAGAGATTAGCATGAGAAGTGTACTGAGCTGATCGTTGGCGCACCTGCCTCGGCATAGATGTCTACTGGCGCACGTCGTAGCGCTGGCGGTGGACGCGGCGGATCTGACGACGACGACGGCTGAGGATCATGGGCAGCTCTGGTACGGCTCTCGACCTCCTGTTTCCACTGCTCTCTGAAGCGTGCAAGTTCGTCGGAATTGGGTTCGCTGATGGATGTCATGGTGGTAGGTGGGAAGAGCCGGAACCTCCTGCACCCAACGACGATGGCCAAAGCTAGTGTGGTTCACGTCAAAGATATCCGCGAACAGGCGAAGTCCGCTTCACTCCAGGCTATCCATGGTGCTTCGGCACTGTCTATCCTCGGCTCCGCCCGCTCTCTCGCCGACGCTGGCTTCGAGCTGGAGCAGAATGGAGATCTGAGCGGTGCACTGTTCAAGTATTCTCAAGCTGCTAGGTATGCTACGTCTCATTTACTCGACATCGCTGACCTTTGTCTAGTTTACTCAACCATGTCCTCAATTCGCCCGACTACCAGCGCGAGATGCCAAAGGGCCAGCGCGGAGTGCTCTACCATGAAGGTGCCAAACTCAGCCAGGTGCGTCCGCCCACTGTTCTAACACCCACTCTAACATTATGTCCTCTAGCATATCACTGCACAAATGCTCCCGCGGGCGAAGAAGATCGAAGAACGCTTGCGGGACATAGAAGCCGCTGCTCATGCTCAGTCCACACCGCAGTCGCCTCAATCCCCGCCACAGTCACCCCAACTGTCGTCTGCGCCGTCAGAGCCTGACGCCCGACCCATAGGATCAATTGCAGATCGTATGCGCATGCTGGGCCAAGCCGGACTCAACGTAGGCATAACCGACAAGCCCAAACAGCCCCCGCCCCTAGTCCGGGCCAAGCCTCCTGCCCCATTCGACCCGCCTCCCACACCACTTGATGCAGGCTTGCACCCTGAACCTCTGAATGTGGGCGGTGACGGTGGAGGAGCAAGCAGGATCCAGCACGATCTTCCCCACCTAGAGAACATCACGTCTGGGCGATCTGTTAACGGTGATAGTGGAGGTGAGGGAAACAATCGAGGTGCACCACCGCTCGCTGCATTCTCCTCTCCACCAACACACCAATCGGCCTTTTCACCTCCTCCCCTTCCACCTTTAACGTTCTCTCCGCCTCCACCACCAGCACCGTTCTACCCAACAGGCCAGAACCATGGCATGTTTACGGCTGCGCTGAGTCCTACTACGTCATCTGGCGGAGGTGGCATGTTTGGTATACCTCCTACCACGCCATCTTCGTTCACCGCGCCTTCTTCTGGGTCTAGAAGCACTCGACCCCCAGCCCAACCTCAGACCCAACCACCACCACCCCTTTCAATCCCTCAATCTCAACCCCAGCCTCCCCCTCCCGCCCCGGTATTGCACAATGTTACCTCGCCAACCCTAGGAAGCACAGCCAGCCTTGCTTCCACGAGTAATAATCTGGGCTCGCTGGGCGCATCATACTCATCCCTTGACGGTACAAACAACATTGGCAGCAGCACGAATACATTTCCACCAACAAGGTCCCCGCGCCCGCCTGTCCCACCCCGTCTTACGCCTGCTAGCACTGGCGAGCGCATCTCCCCTGGCACACCCACAACCAGAAGTGCATTGTACTCCAGCCCCCTGCACACTGGTTCTGGTATATCCCCTTCTTACACCGGTACATCTGCCAATGGCGTGGGCGCAAGTGCGAATGGAGCGATGTCCTCAAATATAGGAGGAATAACACCCAGTATGACGGGCAATACAAGCAGTGGAAGCAGGACACACCCTGTGTCCCCTCTCGCTACAGGCGGCGGCGCCTGGTCTCCACGATACAATGGGACCAGCTCAGCTTTGGCGGACGAAAGCTCAATGGGCTCTAGTATAGGCGGAGGGACTTTCTCTGGACTTGGCTTAGGCCTGGGAGGATTAGGAAGTCCAACTGGGATGACACATTCACCTAGACTACATGAGCTTGCTCAGCTAAGCGAGTCGACGGAACCAGTGCCCCCAACTGCTCGACCTTCCAAGTCGACGCTTTCTCGTTCCGATACTGTTGACAAGTTCAAGTCGGAATTCCCTTCGATCGACGATATTGAGGCCACGTTCCCTTCCCTAGACAACCTCGAGTCGAGCGATGCAGAACTCAAACTTTTGAGAGCGACAGTCCCAGGCTTTGCCCCTGGCTCTGGCCCATCCAATGCCAAGATCGGCCCAGGTCCTCCACCACTAGGCGTCGGGTTCGAATTTGGACGCACTCTGGGCAACTCATCGGGCGATTCGAGTGCGAATGGAAACATATCGCCCGTCCCGCGTGCGTTCCCTACTGTCCGGCCAGACTTCGACCCTACGCCAAGGCCGGCTTCGACACCCAACGCAAATGTGAATGTGAACGGCAGGCCAGCCATCGCATTTGGGAGCGCTAAAGGCGCTACGCCTAGTATGATTGGCAAACCGAATTCAAACGGACAGGACACAGGACCCAGCAGAAAAGACAGCAGGAGCGGAGACCCATCACGGGGCGTGCTGTCCAAGCCGGACCTGCCAATCTCATCAGTAGTGAGCGCGCGTACGCTCAAGGCGTACCTCGCGACTGCACTCCAGGTCCTCGTCCTGGACGTTCGCCCGCGGGAAGAATTTGACGCACGTAGGATGCCAATCCAGGATGCTGTGTGTATTGAGCCGATTGTTCTGGGTCGGAAAGGGCGAGTCGCGCGTGTTCGCTCGGCGGCCGTTGGACTAACTGTTTTTGTTTGGATAGAATGTCAGCCAAGGAGTTACAAGAGGCACTTATACTTTCATCTAAAGCCGAACGTACCTCGTTCGAGAGACGAAACACGTTCGATCTCGTCGTTCTCACAGACGCAGACAGCGAGCAATTCGGAGATCCAAGCACCCCACTCGGCGTTCTATTTAGGATCATCTACGAGACAGAGTTCTTGAAACCTCTGAGGCGGTCTCCCGTATTTCTACAGGGCGGGATCAAAGCGTGGGCAAACGACGTTGGGGAGTTTATTGGCACTCAGGCACAAGAGGACGTGGTTGTTGCACCTTCACCTGAAGCTTCAAAAAGGCTATCGAGGAAGCCGGCGGTGTCGAACCGGCCCACGTCGGGAAGCGTTTCTCATACACGGATGCCGCAGGATGCGGTGAGCGCCATAGCACTTTTTCTATAATAGAATCTCATATTTTACAGCAGGGCCTCCCTGGTTCTTCAGCCTTCGGCAACCCCGTCGTTCCCCGTGTCCCAATAACCTATCCCGAACGCGCTGTCTCCCCTCCAACTGCGAGCGCAGGGCCCGGCTACTCCCATCGCCCGATCGAAGATATGATGTCTCCTCCACCCCCAACAGGTGCTAACTATTTCGATCCACCCCGGCACGCCTACTCAGGCTCCGTAAGCCTGAGCAGTGCCCGCCCCTCGTCCATCGACTACCCGAACCTCATTAGGCCCCCTCCGGTAGCCGCCACCCCCGCAATGGAACGTGTGGACTCGCGTCCGCGTATCCCTCAGCCTCCCAAACCGCCCAAGTTTAAGCCGGATTATCAGGTTGTTTACTGGCGAGACGACCAGCTTGGAATGTCCGGCTTGCGGAATATGGGGAATACGTGCTATATGAACTCGGTGTTGCAGTGTTTGAGTGCAACGGTGCCGTTTACACGATTCTTTACAGACGGAAGATGGCAGAACGAAGTGAATATGCTGAATGCTCTGGGCACTAAAGGGGAGCTTGCGGGGGCGTTTTATCATCTGTTGAGGGACATGTGGCAGGGGGATCTGCCGTATATTACACCCCATGGGTTCCGAGTACGTTCAATTGCTTCCTCGTGCGTAGAAACTACCACTAAAGGAATCAATCGATAGAAATCCATCTGCCAACATGCACGACAATTTGCTGGTTCAGAACAGCACGATTCGCAAGAGTTTCTTATCTTCCTTCTCGACGGAATTCACGAAGACCTCAATCGGATATTCGTCAAGCCCCAGTTCGAGGAGCTCACGCCAGAGCGTGAAGCCCAGCTTGAGCGGATGCCAAAGCAGCTTGCGAGTGCATACGAGTGGGCGCGGTACCGCAGGCGCAACGATAGTATCGTGGTAGATTACTTTCAGGGACAGTTTTGTAACCAGATGCAGTGCTTGACGTGCGGAGAGGTAAGTCCATCTATCTTGTAGGTGGGGCATGCATTTATCGACGTCTGGGGTACGGTAGACGTCAACGACGTATAATGCGTTCTTGAACTTGTCGGTGCCGATTCCCGCAACCAAGGGCGTAACCAAGGTCTCATTGACGCAGTGCATTGACGCACTAGTCAACAAAGAAGTCATGGAGCACGCAAATGCATGGTGCGCATCCCATATTCAAACCACCCCTCCAACCTCCCCTAATCCCCCCCCCCCTACAGGCACTGTCCGCGTTGCAAGAAAGCCCGCAAAGCCGCCAAACAACTCACCATGTCCCGCATGCCGCCTGTGCTCATCATCCACCTCAAACGCTTCTCCTTCAAAGGTCCTTTCACTGACAAGCTCGAGACTCTTGTCGAGTTCCCTCTCCAAGACTTGGACTTTACAAACTACATGCCATCCCCACTTCCACCTGGCCGGGACCGCGAGGAGCTGAGCACGTTGGAGAATTATTCGCCTCAGGCTGACCCGAGGGCGCAGTTGCCGCAGTACAAGTATGAGCTGTATAGCGTTACGAATCATTTTGGAAGTTTGAGCAGCGGTCATTGTGAGTACTTTCGATTTGCTCTGTGTGTAGATGTGTGGTTGAGTCATTCGTTTTAGATACCTCGTTCATCAAGTCGCGGGGCAAATGGCTATATTGCGACGACAGCCGCATCGCAAGTGCCGATCCAAAAGAAGTGGTTGTGAGTACGCAGGCCCCCTTACATGAAGACTGCTCTGACTATTGTTATGTTTGTTCTCTAGGGAAAGCCTGCTTATATTCTGTTCTACAAAAGAGTTCCGCCTGGACACTGAACCCCACCCTAATGTTCCTGAACACTCTATACCTCTCACCATGTATTCGCATCTCTACCTACACGTGTTGTTTAAATGTTGAAATCATCTAGTTGGAATGTACACAGACCCGCCCGAATGGTTGTATCTGAGATTCACATCGTCGATCTTGTCAATCAGGACTCTATCAACCTTGTAAACAAATGCCGCCGACGCCTCGCCCTATTTGATACTTGCATATAATCTAACACATCTACCATAGGTACTCAACAATTTCTATTCTTTCACTTGCGCGCCTCATTCTCACAGAGGCCCAAATTCAAACGAATTAGTTGAGTCTATATGCAGTTCATTTCAAGGAACTAGCGAGGATAGTTTTTGGAATAAAAGTGACAGCAACACACACGTAGACGACTAGACTGGCCCACCATCCTCCCTCCCAATCAAAAGACTTCAAGTTTGCTATTGGCCAGCCCGTCTAACCGCTATGTCTTGAAGGTTTATGCGGTGAAGGAAGAAACGTGCTCCTCAACGACACGCTTGATCTCCTTCTCGGTCTCGGGAGTGACAGTGCCCTTGGAGATCTCGGCGAGGAGAGCCTTCTGGGAGCTGGCGAGATGTTGACGGAACTCGCCTTCCCAGCGGACGATTTGCTCAACGGGGATGGGGTCGAGCTAGACAAAATGGGTGAGAACGGTGCTACCGATTTCCAAAGAAACCTTAACTTACGAGACCGTTGACACCGGCGTAGATAATGGGGACCTGAACCTCAGTGGGGAGGGGCTGGTACTGGCCTTGCTTGAGGAGCTCAGTGAGACGGGCACCACGAGAGAGCAAGAAGCGAGTCGAGGCATCGAGATCAGAACCGAACTGGGCGAAAGCAGCGACTTCACGGTACTGCGCAAGGTAAAGCTTGAGCGAACCAGCGAATTTCTTCATGATCTTGCTGCAAAGTCAAAACAAAAAAAAGATTACGTCAGTGGGTCTTGGGTTAGCTGCGTGGGAACAACTCACGTCTGGGCAGCAGAGCCGACACGAGACACGGAGAGACCGACGTTGATAGCAGGACGGACACCACGGAAGAAGAGCTCAGCCTCCAAGAAGATCTGGCCGTCGGTAATGGAAATGACGTTGGTGGGAATATATGCAGACACATCACCACCCTGGGTCTCAATGATGGGGAGCGCAGTGAGGGATCCTCCACCGAACTTCTCGCTCATCTTGGCGGCACGCTCGAGGAGACGAGAGTGCAGGTAGAAGACATCACCGGGGTAGGCCTCACGACCAGGAGGACGACGGAGCAGCAGGGACATTTGACGGTAGGCAACGGCCTGCTTGGAAAGATCGTCGTAGATAATGAGAGCGTGCTTGCCTACAGAGCAAGATAAGTACACCTGTCGCATACATCGATATTATCACCCACCGTTGTCACGGAACCACTCGCCCATGGCGCATCCAGAGAAGGGAGCGAGGTACTGGAGAGGGGCGGCCTCAGAGGCAGTGGCAGCAACAATGATGGTGTACTTCATCGCATCGTTCTCCTCAAGAGTCTGGACGAGCTGAGCGACGGTCGAACGCTTCTGGCCGACGGCAACGTAGACACAGTAGAGCTTCTTCTCCTCATCCTGGCCGTCGTTCCAACGCTTCTGGTTCAGAATCGTGTCGATCGCGACAGCAGTCTTTCCGGTTTGACGATCACCGATGATAAGCTCACGCTGTCCACGTCCAATGGGCACCATGGCGTCGATGGGCTTGAGACCGGTCTGCATGGGCTGGTTGACGGAGCGACGAGGCAAGATACCGGGAGCCTTGAGCGAAGCACGGCGACGCTCTGCAGCCTCAATGGGACCCTTTCCATCGATGGGGTTACCGAGGGCATCGACGACACGTCCGAGAAGCTTGGGACCGACGGGGACATCGACAATTTGGCCGGTACGCTTGACGGTGTCGCCCTCCTTGATGAGACGATCGTTACCGAAGATGGACACACCGACGTTGTCGGCCTCCAAGTTGAGACACATGCCGCGAACACCAGACGAGAATTCCACCATCTCCTCAGCTGTCCAAGTCTGTGAGAAAAACAGCAGATTTGATAAGATCAGAAGGCTTACCCTGGACGTTCCTCTGAGACATCGGGGACATGCGTTAGTCTTATCGAAATGAATTAAGCTCAAAACTGATAATCTTACCAAACCATAGACACGAGCAATACCGTCACCTATATCGCCTCATCAGGGGGCACCGCAGCGCATAGAGCCGGAACAAGCTCACCAATAGTCAAGACACGGCCAGTCTCCTGAACATCACCGCCGAAAGAAGATCCTGCGATGCGCGACTCGAGGATAGAGCTAACCTCAGATGCGGCTGTGTGGGAATAATGCGATTTAGGGCGCGATTCATGAGCTGGAGCTTTATATATGCATGGGATCGCTCAAGCTCACCAGCTTTGGGTGCGGCGTACGCGCGGGTGAATGCGGGCGCGGCCAACTGCTCACGGAGCTACATGCACAAAAATGGGTTAGAAAAATGAGGAAAAATGCAGGATCGCCTAATTAAGACGTAATTGAGCTACTGACCAGCGGCTTGGAGGCGCGCGTCGCGATTGCGGCCGCACGCTTCGCAGAGTTTCGGAGGGCGATGGAGTGCATCACTGCAGTAAGTGTTGGGAGTGCGGGCAACGAAGAAACGGTGGGAAGACTTCAAGTGCGGGCCGGATTCAAATCAGATTGCATAATCCGTCTCTTTCCGACTCCGCACGGACCAGCCAGATCACGTGCAGCAGCCAGAGGTGCTACAGAACCCACGCCAAGGGGGCAGATTTTATACGTGGAGTTGTACCACCGCGTTCTAAGGAGCTTCGGATGCTATATGCGCATATAACTAAGTAAAATTATGTTCTGGCTTCCGGATGAACCCACGTGACCGGGATTCAAAGTCTGGGCTGTATTCCCATGAGAAACCGGATGTAATATAGCTCCCGTAGCCTCCCGATTACAAGTCTCAACCCTATTGTGATGATGTTCGTGAGGAGTACGTGCACTTTAGTCCTAAGTTATCTCTGACATGTGTCTAACATATTCTTGTGATCTTTCGTAGACGCGTTCCGGTGGTTGCGGGCAGAGGGCAGCGGTGAGCATCATCACTCATTTCGCCGCATTACACTTCTCATCGTTTCTCTTAGCCGGAGCACGCCAGTTTTCTGTCTCAAACGCAGCAGCTCCTCCGGCTGTCGACCTGCCCAGTGCCCTGAGTCTAATCAAGTCTCAGCCTTCCCACTATGCTGTAGCGACGGTTGCAGGTCGGAAATACCTGCTCGCCCCGCGCGACGTGCTTACCGTTCCTCGCTTGAGGGACGTCCGGCCCGGCGACTCGCTTCATCTCGACGCAGTACACGAATTTGGATCGCGCGAATATGCGGTACGCGGATCTCTCCCAGTCCGTGTAACTGCGACGGTGCTCGAGCATACAAAGGGCCCAATGCTCGAAATCTTCAAAAAGAAGAGGAGAAAGGGATACGAGAAGACTATCAAGCACAAGCAGACCTATACTCGTCTTCGCGTCGGCGACATCGAGGTTACCGCGTAGCCCTGGATATCACCTACCCACTCTCCTAGTCTATTTATGCATTTGTGTATTTTTGGTCCCTTTTCAAAATAATCCCTGCGCTTTGAAGCAACGCTCCCAATCAAATTCCGACCCTAAGCTCATTAATTTATGCTGGGTGTACCTAAACATGACGTACGATCGCCCTCTAATCTTTCGTGCATTCATCCTAATAGATAACCAATATTCACATGAATTTTTTAACTTTAGTACAGCACTTCTCGACAATCTCTTCTCGTCTTTATGTATGCAATACAGGACTGGGACGGGGTCCGGCATGAAAACGCGACCGGCAACAAGCACAAGACAGGTAGTGGAATGATGCAAGTGTAAGGGATGGGGTAAACAACAACTGGGTAGGGGCAGGGAGGAGTCCGAAGCTCGTGGGATATTAAGGCCAGATCGACGATGTTTATGCCGCGCTATACAAGAACAGGTTGTTTGTAGCGGCGATCTGGAACGAGCAGATTTGTGAGTATGGTTGATCATATCGGGCAAGCTGTCAGGCTCACAGCAATCGTGTTCTCTCGGGGGTGCCAGCTTCCGTGGAGGATCTTCTTGTTGAAATCGATCGTGTCCACGTTCATACCTTGACGCCCTGGCGCTCCCCCACGCACCGGTGTCCGCGCACCTCCCATTCGGTTTGCCCTGAATGCAGATTTGTCCGCTTGGAGTAATACGTCATTGTTGCCCTCAACGTCGTATATCCGGAAGTAGTTATGATACGAGCCAGTCATCACTTGCCTGGTCGGACGTAAGTGAAATGTGCCACGCCCGATCAACCAAGAGCGACTTACGTGCCATCCCCGCTAAACGAACACTCGAACTTGTCGAAAATGCAGTCGTTCTCGTAGAGGTCACAGAGCTTTCCACGAAGGTGGTCATGAATGTTGATAGTCTTCACCGGCCGACGATCCATGTTCATATCCCAGACCTTGAGGCTCAGGTAATCACGCGACAGAATGTACCTCCCGTCTCGGCTGAACTTGACGTCGGAAATAGACGAGATGATCTCAGAGAAGAACGATCGGTTAGAGGGATCCTCTTCCTCCTCGAATTCTAGTTAATGAGGTGTAGCAGGTTAGGCGCATGGCGAGAAAAGTGAAAGGAGTGGCGCGCACGCTTTGCGTGTCGATCGCATAATGCTTGGTCCCGCATGTCCGCAAGTTTGATTGTGCCTTTAGAGCTCGAGTACATAAAAGTATTGCAGTCGATGGGGTGGAACTCGGCGGCAGTAATAACTTCAGTCAGCTCCTCCATGTTGACCGGTTTAATGTCGACAATGTCTGTAGATCATTTCAGTGCGCCGATCAAAGTGGCGACAATTTCGTACTCACTGAAACTCTGGTCATGAATCCCAAGGTTCCACAAATTAACCCGCAAGTCATCAGCACTAATGTATGTCTCTCCATCTGAATTGATGGAGATCGAGTTGATATGATAGGCATGCGCGTTGGCATAAACCTTTCGGGGGATAGCAGCAACGACCGCATCACCAGCTGTCATTTTGGGGAGTTTCAGCCCAGCCGCAGTTGTCGGTGCAGGGGTCGCTCGTTGACCATTGTGCAAGTTCGACTCGGACACTTGCTTGATGGTCTTCTCGTGTACCTTCCATAGTTTGATTGTCTTGTCTTGAAGATGATACGTCGGGGTAAGTGGTGGCTGCTTGGCCCGGAGATAAGAAAGGAATCGCACCGTTTGTGGAAAGCAAAAAGTGGGCCGCGTTCTGTCGCTTACACCACTTTATTCTATTGATCTTCTCCTCGATCTCGAGCGACTTGAGGTAGTCAAACTCGGGCTCGTGGGACTGGAACTCAGTGTAGAACTTGTACTCGCACCCCCGTTTCTAAACAAATCAAAAGCCGACTCATCAGCGTTTTACGCTCTCGAACTGCAGATGTGGCGACTGCACGACGCGTACGCGTACAGGCAAAACGGCACATCGGGACCCCGCGTTCTCCACTGACCTGATTGTTGCGCTCAAACAGCACCACTCGGCCGCCCTTGTCGCCCGTCGCGAGGTAATCACCCGTATGGTCAAACTCAACAGTGGAGATGATGTCCGCTGCACACGCGACAGTACCAGCACCAGCATCAGACATCACGACTAGCGTGTATCGAGCGCGAAGCGGCGTACCTTCTGTGATGTCCTCGACCTCGCCCTTGTCTCCAAAGCACTGGGCAAACCTCCATGGCCCCGAGCCTGATGCAGCGTCGCTCTCCATTGAAGAGTAAAAGAAGAGAAATTGGTGTGGTTGTGGGGAATAGCTAGCGGAGTCCGGCAGGTGGGCACGGGGGCTTGTTATGTAATAATGTTATCTATGATAGAGTTCCAGGGGTCCTAAGTGTCTCGGGTCCCTTCTTGCCCAAGCCGTAGACAACCACCACCGTTCATCTGTACTTGCTGCACCATGGCTATTGCTCCTATCACTGGAAAGCTGCGCAAGCGCATCATTTTTGATATCACCGCTGCCCTTGGTCTTGGGACTGCTGCAGGATACGGCTACTGGTAAGTCACCTCTGATCTGCGATAATTTGTTCTCACCGTGTCCCCGAACAGGTATGGCGTTCGCCTCCCAGCTGGTTCGTTCACAACCCTGCATTCATTCGCTCACAGAGCTCAAGCTAACTTCTGATCTGTTTGTAGTTCGTCAACGCGAGGAATTCTACGCCAAGCTTGCTCAGCAGGCAAAGGAGGAGGCATAGAGTGCCCGTGAAAATGGATAAATGCTAGACTTGGAGCCTGTAATCGAGTCGGAATCCCAATCATATCGATGCTTTGTCGTACACCCACGCTCCCCCGAGCAGCTCCGGTCACAATCGGAACCCAGTTAAGTGCTACATACAACATCCGTGACTGTAAAATATAGGTGATAGGAGTGAAATGCACAGTATCAAGTCGAAAGCCTATACAAAAATTAATCTCTATTTGGGAAGTTTCCGTTTTTTCGCCTGTAGTTCCGTGAACTTTTGGCAGTAGGGCAAGTTCTCCCCCTGAATCTCCCGAACTCGATCCCAGTCTGCGCCGAACCCAAAGAACCCTTTTTGCTGGTCGATACGTCGCTCTTTGTTCTCGTGCTCGGCTGCACATAGGCTATAGAGATGCTCCTCGTAGTGCTTCTCTACTACACGCTCGAATGACCGGAAATGTGACGCTTCCTTCGTGTTTGCCGTAGTCCCGCTGTTGTCGTTCTCGGCCGCCTTGCCTATAGGATGCTCCGCCCACTCCACTGGGGAAACATAATATGGCACGCCATACCGTGCTGTTGACCGTTGAGCGCTATAGGTCCGTGTTTGATCGTATCGGAATCCAGGATTTGCAGGGCCCGTTCCTTGTGTTACGAAGGAAGCAAGACTCGAGAAAAGAGAGATGGCGAGGAGAGCGATGAGTGGTAGCAGCTGAAGGAACAAAGAACGCCCATCGGCCAGCTCTGGCTGTCGTCTGCCCTCGGGTGACGTCGGGCGTCGACGGGGCATTGGGAAACGCCGCATGCGGATGCCTGGTCCTCCGAATGATGCGGTAAACACTACGGAAACCATAGTTAGCGGTGCATGCATTGAAGCAAACTCGAATACGTACTAGGCCCGCCACCAAATCCATTCCCAAATCCTCCATTAAGTCCACCACCTCCAAACCCACCACCGAAACCACCACCGCCAAAGAACATGTTAAACACGTCTAATAAAGTTCGATGAGTGACGTCAAAAGAACAGTCTCGTGTTGACTCACCTTCTGGATTAATCTCCTCTTCAAAGAACATATGATTGTATCCTGGCCGCATATGCATTCCACCCATTCCCTCGCCAGCACTGGAACGTCCCCCTCCTCGCTGCTCTGGATCACCGCCAACCTGGTCATACACCGACCGTTTTTGCGGATCCGATAGAATCGTAAAGGCTTTAGAAACAGCTACAAGCCCAGTAGATTAGCCCGAAGTTATGTCAAAAAAACTCGTGAGACAAACCTTTGAATGCTTCATCCGCACCAGGCGCATTATTCTTGTCTGGGTGTAATTGCAGCGCAAGCTAGCCACAATACGTCAATTCAAAATTAAGTTTCCTGCCAACTCTCCAGAACTCACCTTGCGGTACGCCTTTTTAACCTCTCCATCATCCGCCTCCTTCGTTATCGCCAAAACCTCATAATACTCTGTCACACCACACGACCTCACGCGCTTCACAATAGCCTCCTGATCCGGCGTCCACTTCTTCTCTGCGCCCACCGGCTCCGTAGCTGCATCGGAGGCCTTTTCCTTCCCTTTCCGATTGTGGGCTCCAGCTGCAGAAGGGTGTGTTTCAGTGCCAGAGCTTGACGCGGTCGTTGGCGGGGCTTTAGAGGAGGAGCTGGCGAGCGAGGCGAGGAATGTTTTGGCTTCGTCTGTGGGGAATAGTCCAATAGATTTGTCTGCAAGACGGCGAGCCTCGGACAGGTTCCCTCCTTCCAAATGTTTTTGGGCAAGCCGGAGGCTCTTCAAAGCATCTTCTCTGTTTGCTTCCTAGAATCACCCGTGAACATTCATTATCTCATAGGAAGAACCAGATAACAGAAATTTACTCACCATGTGGTATCCACCAGTGATCTATTGACAGCACTAAGACGCGGTGGTGCCGAGGCGAGGACACGTAGGCCTGGGATGAGGACAGAGACAGGCACGGAGCTGACGCCGGGCGCTTGATACATGACGCGTGACGCTTGTCGCGCGTTTTGGCAGTGGCTCCGCGTGTCTCCAGGCATTGTCATTTTGCTTTCTACCATGTCTACTATAACACTTTTTGTTTCGTCGCCTGACACGTATTCTGAAAGGAGGTATGATCAGCATCTTACAATCGGGCAACTCAAGGCATGTCGTTGTTGCTTGCTCGATGAAAAGAATTCAAATACTAATTTATTTTGACTTGTAAGACTAAGCTTGAATCCGTCACCGGGATCTCGCCCGATTCCCAACGCTTGACCGTGCACCGTAGCGCAGACTCTTCAGATTCAACGCCGCTTCACACCTTAGATGATGATTCGCGTCCCTTGGGTTTCTATAGCCTCTCTGATATGATGCTTCTCAAGGTAGGCTATCGTATTTGTTTGTGATATATTGATGTTAGACCCAATTGTTCATGATAGGTTACAGACACAAACAGCAACTCCCTCACCGGGCAATTCACCGACGTATCGAACGTCGATAAATTCGAGCTAACCGACGAAGAATACCAAAAACGGCAGGGTACGTCCCCAAAACCCACACACTTCAAACTATTATTACTCACTATCCTATCCTATCATCGCTGCCCCCATCGCCCACACAATCTTATTCCACTGCCCCAAAACAGATACAGTCCTTGCCTACAAACAAACGCACAAAATCGGTCGCTTTGCAGATTCGGCTCAAGCTCCCGCCTCCACCGTCTACAAAGCATCTCCTGACGTCAAACCCGGCGCACGGTGCAAGATTGAGACCGAGACTGGAGAGTCGGATATCAAGCGCGGCACTGTGAGGTTTGTTGGACCAACCAAGTTCGGAAAGTCTGGTACGCATGGCTCGATACGTTATAGAAGGCACGCCACGCTTTGTCTGACGTACTAGCTGTGAAGGAACTGGTGATTGGGTTGGTATTGAATATGATGAGCCCGTGGGTAAGAATGATGGGTCGTAAGTGGATATACTGCTGCAAGATACGATTTATTCGCTTATGCCAGTCTTAGGGTACAAGGCGAACGGTACTTTACCTGCCCAGACAAGCATGGAGCGTTTGTCAGGCCTGACCGCGTTACCGTTGGAGATTTCCCTCCCATTGACCCATTTGCGGACGAACAGTTTGAGATGTAAAATCTGTTGTCGATATCTGTGAATACATGCACAATGACATGGTTAATATTTGGCTAAATGCGTGCAGGTTGTCCACATCCCTGTGCATACGACTGAGCATACACGGCAAAATCGACCTCTCTCTATATGTACATAGTAAAATACAAGCAATTAGCGGTTACTCAATGGTATTGAAGGTAACCAGCGCGTAGAAATTCAGCTCCATCTAGTAACTCCATCCTTTACTTATCCACAACGATTAAAACATCCGGCTTGCTCTCTAGAGAAACCTGCGCTTCTGGACTCCCTTCAGCCAAGCTCCGAATAAGATGGGAATTCACCAGTGCAGCTCTTCGTGGTATCACTTGAGTCGACTTGACACCCTTCCACTTCATCTTTTTCAGCTCTTTAAGCTTCTCCTCCCCCCTCTGCTCCTCCTGTTTATCCCGCTGGACCTTTAATTCCTGGCCAGTCATCCAGCGCGTTTTGAGTGGCTCTTTCATCTTTGATACCAGCGGCTCTTTCTTGGGAATAATCGTCTGCAGGCCTCCAAACTCCTTCCTAGTCCTCCTTAGAGGTTCCTCTAGCTTGAAATCCCTAGAAGTTCTCTCCATCTCCTCTAACGAGACCAGTCGTTTCGTCTTGACCGTCATCATCTTGATATCCCCGCAATCTGGCATACCAAGAACGCTCAGGTAAGCCTCTAATCGCTCCGTAGCCGCAATTTGAGTGCTCTGAAAGCTTGATGTTGTCGTCGCAGACCGCATGGAATCTGTTGGAGACATAGAAACCGACTGTGTTGAGTGGCAGGAAGAAGAGTCCGGTTTGGCCATCGTGGTTGAATTTATCCCAGGGAATGCTAGCAGGTCCATTGGAGGAGGGTGATTTAAGCCACTTTTTGGGAGCGATTCAGCTTTGGGCGAAGGTGGCACTCGTTTTAGAGTTCGTGGCTTGTTGCTACCCCATAAACTGCTCAATCCCCAGCTAGACTTGTCGGCTCCGTCAGCCGGATTGGCTGTATTCGTTGAAGGTGGAAGTGGACTATATGATTTTCGGAATCGCTCTAGGCCACTCTATTCCGTAAAGTCAGAAGCTGAAACGATCGTAACAAAGGTGGTCTTGCCGTTTGCATCTTCAGGGCTTGGTGGTATCGACTGACGATTGCTCCAAAGCTCAAGAGTGTTCGAGCATCACGTAGCTGATCATGTCCTATTCCCTGAATAACGCGAAGTCATATAAACTGTTAGATACGGATGTAATATTCACTTGCGGACTCACCCGTCTTTGGTCGACCATTGCAACTGTTGCCTTCAGGTTAATGCCTAGACTCGCCGAATCCTTCCATGTCTGAACTGACCAGTCCTATTGTGTCTTTAGTGGACGAATCATGGGGGTTTCAGCTGGGTTACAAACTTACTTTAGTATGAGTCTGGTCGAGCTCAATATCCACTCCGTGGTACCAAGCCAGGTACAAGAACTCCAGGGAAAGCGAAGTGACTGCAGAGCGGTTCTGTTCTTCAATATGCAAACCGTATCGCTCTGACTGTTGACAAGTCCAGGAAGGCGAAATGGGACGGGCGTGGTTCAACCAGCTGAAGATACCGAGCAGCCTGTTTCAGAAATATACTCACGTATGAAACCAAATAATTCAGAATGAGCATCGTGGCGTAGTTCTGCGAGCTTCCGGGGGGGAGCTCATCCCTGATCCTCGCAGCCAGCCCAACCGCATCAACAGGAGTCGAGAACACCATTCCTCGTATGGACCAGACAGTGCCGAGGCAGCGAAACGCAAATGTGCTAGGATACAATGGGCGAACTCGGTGTGCCGCGTTTGGTTGCCGAGCAAGAACGGTTGAGGGGTGCCACAGGGGAACGGGTCCCCCATGCATTCCTAACGCGGGGGCTCGCCAACCCCTATCGCCAACAGGGGTTCTTGGGATGTTAGTCACAGGACGGGTAAGGACCAAGGGTTTGTGACTGTTCAGCACCATTGGCTGGCGGGGGAAGCGCCAGTCGTAGACGCAGGATGAGCCCGCGACTGGTTCGTAGCTTCGAAGCAACATTTGGAGCTGGTTCAAGAAAAAGTCTAAAAGGTCGATCAGAAGCTAGGACCACAGGAGTGTGACCATATGTGGTCGAATCGCCTAGGTGGCCGGGTTATGTGTGATGCTGGATTGTGCTCGTGTTGTCAAGAGAGACCGAATTGAATTGAGCGATACACAAAGCAACGAAAGATAGTTTCGTGGACAAATGGGTACCACCCAGACAAGAATTTCAGAGTAGAACGAGCGCCAGCCTTCAAAACAAGGGAAAACTAGTATACAGTGTAGTGGTCGAGTTGTTTTCATCGTCATCCAGCGCTTAATCAGGAAAGGAGCTTACCCCTTTTGGGAAGTTGCGGGTGATTGATTGTGAGTCCATGCCAATGAGATTAAGATGATATACAAAGTTACATAGAACTAATAAACATATTGAATACAAAAATACACGGTCGAAAAAGTGAAATAATTATGTCTAGATGAGGGGGCAATCAAGCTTTCCTGGATTGTAATTTCCGAGCACCGCTCTTGGACGACCCAGCTGAAACAGCAGTTTTTCCAGCACTACTGCTCGGTTTTGCCCCTTCTCCTGTCTTTTCAGCATCTTCCTCGGCTCTCTTTCGTTTCCCCTTCATCTCCTTGATCCTATCTGCCATCACAACCCTCGCCTTCCAGTCCGGGGGCACCCACCCCTCCTTGACGCCTTCATCCCTAGCCACCCTCAGTCGCTTCGAAAACCGTGAGTCTAGGGCAGCTTCTCGTGCACTCTGCTCTTCAGGCTCGAGGGGGATCGGCGCACTCGCGGATGATGAGTCGGATGAAACTGAGGCATTGGAAAGCTTTCGCTTTTTGGTTTGTGAGGAGGCACGAGAGAGGGGCTGAGATGGAGGGCCGTAGATGACGGTTTGGGAACCGTCGTCGTCAGAGTAAAGATCCACTTCCGGGGTGTTTTCCGGGGAGTGACGTGCAGAGAGTGCATCTAGAGGACCGGTGCTGGACAACAGGGGCACTGAAAAGGCGGTTGAAATCTCAGCTTCCTCTGCTGTGCTAGTCGGCGACATAATTTCGAGCGAATCGTCGTCTGAAGGGGCGTAGCGGCGTGTTTGAACTCGAGGCGTGGACTTCTTGGCAGCATAATACTGATTGATCTGGTTCAGAATAGCACAATGCGGGAGAAACTAAAATGACATACCCTCTTCTTGTATTTCAGCTTTCGCTGCGTCTGTTCCAGCACCTCCTTCTGCAAAACTCCAATCTGCGACCTCAAGATGCTGACCGCACCTTCCGCCCGGACAGATTCGGTGTACCTCCGTTCCTCGAGTACGCCTGCCTGCTTCTTCCACTGGGAGGCCTTGGCTTCCGCATGCTTTGCGAGCTGCTGCCAGTGGCTTGCTTCTCGTCGGGCCTGTGAAGCCTCAAGGTCGGCTTCACGAATTCCCTCTTTGTAGCTCTCAACCTCGTTCTTGTAGGTGTCGGCCTTCATCCTAAGCTCGAGGTGGAGTTGCTTAGCGCTATCCAGCCGGGCGGCGTAGACAAGCTTGCGCCGAAGCTCGGTAACAGCCAAAAGAAGCTTATCTAGAACGTCCTATCGTGAGCAAAAATTCCGACTGTCAGACCAGAGCATCATTTGTGAATAAAAGTGGGTAACACTAACGCGAGATTGTTCGGAGCTCTGTTCTGCACTCATATACCACCGCTCTGCTGAGGTCACAATCTTCTCTAGTTCAGGGGTCGGACTCTCGACACCTGCCCGAGTCGCAGCCTCTGCGATCGTGTGCGCCTGCTTTAATTGGACGTCCGACAGCGATAAACTTGAGCTGCTACCCCTGCTGCTGGAAGAGGCCGAGGTGGAAGACGACGAGTGGACGGTGGGTGGGAGATAAATTCGGTAAACGTCCTGTGGAGCGCACTCCTCTCGACAGAAACCACAGACATGGTTGGTTTGGCCACGCCTGATAGTTCGAGGAAGACAGGTGCTGCACATTACATGGCCTGGTGAAGCCGAGTTAAAGCAAGAATTAGAAAGATAAAAACACATTGGAATCGAGAACGAGTCAGACACGCAGATACTCACCACACTTAAGAGCGACCGGGGCGTATTTGGGCTTCTCCATCGTCTCGAAGCAAGTTGGGCACTGGTAGTCTGCCATGACTGGTGGATGTGTAGGGGGGTAGTCGGGGATGGTTGTGCGACGCTATTCGAGACCAATATATCGTGGCAGGTTTTTGCCTCACAAAGGTCGCTGGTGTCCGCTGTGGCCAGGCGGTGGTCGAAGTGTTTGGAAGCCTCAAGTGCAACGGTCCAAGTGCCACCCGAAACAATCAACAATCATTTCAGGCAATGATGACGGGCGAAGTGTGAGGGCCTTGTGGCTGTGTCGAGCACGGAAGTCTGTTTGACCACCCACGTGATCCCGCGTGGCCACTCCGCCACAACTTCCTGCCGCAATGGCGCCACCACGGCCAACAATCACTCCTCACATTGGAGTCCCAAAGGTAGGCTGATCAGGATAAATTAGCCAGCATCTAACTTTTCTCCAGGTCTCCTTTCGAAAAATCCCAACCAATGGCAAAGAATTTGACGGCGTGGACGACAAGATCGCCCAACAGTATGGATGTACGTCCTGCCCAAATTGTTTTCCTTGCATTACTGATTTTTCTCTGTAGACAACGAGGTCGATGTGTCTTTTGACCGACCTGAACATTACATTCGCTTTGTCGGTGAGTTGCTTTCTTCTCTCTGTGGCGCTCTATTAACTCTGAGCAGAGCCCATAGAATCCGAGCTGTCAGCCCAAGTGGAATATGATATGGATGAGCAAGGTAGGTTTACTCTTTGCACAGATGGCACATGAATTAATTTCCATTCAGACGATGAATGGCTCACTGCGATAAACAATGAACGATACAAGGACCAGAACGAACGCGTCTCTTCGGAAACGTTCGAAATTATCATTGATCGCCTTGAGAAAGAATGGTTCGATCTGGTCAGTGAATTTTAGTCAAAACATTTTCATCTCACCAAACTAGTCCCTCCTCGCAGATGAAGCGAGTTCCCAAACCTGACCAATCCCTCCCGTCTGAGGACTCCACCTGCGCGGTTTGCGACGATGGTGAAGGCGAAAACTCGAACGCTATCGTCTTTTGCGATGGGTGTAACCTTGCAGTTCATCAGGATTGCTACGGTGTTCCCTACATCCCCGAGGGACAATGGCTGTGTCGAAAGTGCACGGTCACACCTGAGAGTCGGGTAGAGTGTATACTGTGTCCCAATGACGGGGGCGCCTTCAAGCAAACATCGACGGGGAAATGGGCCCATCTCTTATGTGCAATCTGGGTCCCGGAGTGTATCCTCGGCAATCCAACATTCATGGAACCAATCGAAAACTCGGATAAGATCCCCAAACAAAGGTGGAAACTCGTGAGCACCTTCTCATCTATTTATCTCATCTAGTGTAGACTAACTTTGCATCAGGTCTGCTCTATTTGCAAAGTCAAGCAGGGTGCTTGCATTCAATGTAACAAGAACACTTGTGTCACAGCTTTTCATGTGTCTTGTGCGCGAAAGCAGAAGCTTCTCTCCCCCATGAAAAGCCACGGCGAAGGGGAACTACAGGCTTTCTGTGAGAAGCATCTTCCGGTGGGTAGTTGGCTTCCATCGCACGTCCTGCAAGGACACTAACCTGAGTCATCATAGACTGAAATGCGTGTCAACCGAGTTGTTCCCCCCTCCCCATCACTACCTCCTACTGCCCCCACAAGTCCTGTCCGGTCTCCCAAAAAGCCGGCCCGCGCTCAGATCCAAGCAACGGGACCACCTCTTGTACCGGCAATAATTGTTGAAAAGATTATGCAGTACACATCTCGTATCACGTTTCGAAAGAAGCGCCTCTTTTTGCTAGCAGTGTGCAGATACTGGAGCTTAAAGCGGGATGCGAGAAGGGGTGCGCCATTGTTGAAAAGGCTTCACCTTGAGGTATGTCTTCAAACACCTGACACAGTCTGCATTCATTGATCTACAATTCGCATAATTACAGCCTTGGACAACTTCAACAGCTAGTAAATTGCAAACCGATGAAGAGAAGCTGAAGTACCTCGCGGTATGTGCTATGTCTGGCCTTTGCTTTCTTGGTGATCTATTTATAACCTGAACTATGTCTTAGAACCTAAACCGTCTTAGGGGGGATCTAGAACATGTCCGGGTACTGGCTGACCTTGTTCGGCAGCGTGAAAAGGAGAAACAAGCTCAAGTTCTAGCAGTCGAGTCGTTCGTTATATCGTATCTCCTACCCTTCGATGTAGAGCTTAGGAAGACTTATGATCTCGTCGTTGGGTGAGTGGGACCGACTCAAGCTCGAGGCGTCTACCAAACTCACATTTGCCTGGGGTTTTCTTAAATTAAGCCTCGATCGTCCAAACCACTTCATGAATCCAGTGTCCCGAACTGAAGTACCCGACTATTACACCACTGTCGAAAAGCCAATGCATTGGCTTGGGATCTACGCCAAAATTGAGCAGCATGAATACTTGGACTCTCAAGCGTTCATCGTACGTCGCTATTCCTTACAGCACTGTTATATTCTAACAAATCTATTCGATGGCAGGACGATGTACTGTTGGTGTTAGACAACGCGATCAAATACAACAAGAAAGATACTGTCTATCATAAAGCCGCCCATCGGATAAAAAACAACGTTCAGCCGGTTTTGGAACAGTTCCAGGCAACAGTGCGTCAGAAGATCGACTTGTGGATGGCAAATGAGCCCCAGCGGGATGTCCAAAACAATGCGGACCCGGCGCCAGCTCTACCAAACGGAGAAGGGTCAAGCGCGACCGACATAATAGCCAGTAGAGACAATCTTGGGGGCGTTGAAAATGGTATGTTGGATGGCAATCCTCAGGTCAATCCTGTTATAGGAGAAGACTCAAAAGCGACAGTCAATGGCACCGCTACCCCCATGCTCGAAGACGAGGTAGTTCCTGCCACCCCGACACCCGAACCCAATTCGACCAGCCAGATCCCAGCAGCCCAACCCGACCCTGCCGTCGACCAGGCAGAGCCTAGTGTCGGCGAAGATACGGCGGTTCCTTCGATCGGTGACTTGGAACCTGTTCCTCCTATCCTCCGCATGCTTCAAGACCAAGCCAGCGTCTCAGAAGATCTCCCCTATATCCTCACTGCTGATCCTCTCGCTACGTTCTTTACCTACGAGAGACCCATTCTCAAGCCTCCGCCGCCTCCGCCGCCACCACCGCCGCCCAAACAGTCTCGCAAACACAAGCGGAAGTCCACTGCCGCGGATCCCACAGCTGCTGGGCCCTCTTCACGTGGGGGGCGAGCCACCAGAGGAAATACCAAGGGAGAATCCGGATCGCCGCAGCATCATCATCCGCAACGTGTGGTGCTCCTCGTTCGGGATCCCACTCAAACAAACGAGAACGATGCGCGAGCCGAAGGCAGCATGGAGCCCACGCCTGGTTCTACTCCTACGATCCGGAACGCGAAGCGGAAGAGACAAGAGTCGGAGAGCTGGGCACAAGTGGTTGATGATGTGAACCCTCATGCATCCTTCACGGTGGGTTGGCAGCTGCGATTAGATGACCTATGCGCTCTAACACATACGTGCAGATGTTTGAAAGCGGCTGGGTGCTACCTCCTGGGACGACTAGAATTCGGCGTCCCACAACAAACTTGCCCCCGCCCAAACCAAGCAACCGGAAGACATCGAAAGGTTGGTCTCTAATATAACAAATGATTTCTATGTTGCTAATCCACTGCATGCAGAACCCAAGCGGGTGCGTATGTCGAGTTCGGTTGTGGGGGATATGCGTACGCCAACCGTCGAACCGTCGAGACAATCTTCGCAAATGCCTGCCACCGAGCCAACGGGGTCTGAATTCGGCCAAACCGAGGTCCCGCAGTCTGTGCCGCCTGTCGACATACCCCAGCTAAGTGTTCTGGGAGAATATTCTGGTTCTGCAATTGCCTCGCACTCCCTACACCCCCGGTCGCCGGACTCACAGCCCACACCTACGACCGAAGTCTCGCAACGACAAATGTCCTCAGCAACAACTCGTTCTCGAGAATCTTCAAGTGACTTGAGCGAGCTATCAGAGACAGGCGAACCTCAAGCCCCCCAGTCGATCACCTCAACGCCCGCACAAAGGTTCGTGCCGATAGCCGAACCAATAGCCGAACCGGCGTCTGCACCTATTCCAGTATCCGCACCTGTGCCAGCACCCGTATCCACACCAGCACCAGCACTAGTACCAGCACCGACACCAATACCGACACCCACACCTGCACCAGTATCTGCACCAGTATCCGCACCAGTATCCGCACACGTCTCAAGTGGAATTCATCACGACGAAGAGGGTGAACCGATCCACTACGAAGCTGGGACCTTGGTCTGGGCTAGACAAGGTAAGTCTGCCCCCTCGTGACTGACATGCATCTGACAGCCCGCTTTAGCTGGCTTTCCATGGTATCCCGCGGTTGTGTTTGAGCCACCCGACGAAAGCATCCCGCCTTCGATTCTCAAACTCGAGAAAACGATCCGCCAAAAACTCAAAGATCCTGGCCCATTGTACCTAGTGCAGTTTTATGACAAAATGCGGACCTGGTAAGCGGTTTGGCTAAACAGCCCTGCTATTCAAAGACAGTACTGACTGAATTCAATACGACAGGACCTGGGTGCCCTTGAGCAAGTTGACTATGCTCGGAGAAGTACAAGGTATTTCCCTTTTTCCGGTTTATCTACTGTTGAAATAACATTGCTCGACCATTCGTAAGCCATTGACCAGAAGTACCTCCACCCAACGGGTAAACAAGGCGGTAATAAGAGGGATATCCAGGCAGCGTACGAGTAAGTGTTTAATATTTCTCAAACCTCAAAAAATAGCTTATATAAGATAATAGCATGGCTCTTCGTGAAATGGAGACTGTGGAAGAAGAGACCGAGCGAGCTGCGAATGAGCAGGTGGAAGTTTAGTTGTTGTTTTTATTTGTGTTTTGTACAATAGCTTCGCGTCGACCATTTAACTTTACCTATTGTAACTTGTTGACTTGTGATATGCAAGTCCAATGCTCTCGTGCTTTGAGTAGAGTTGGCTTGTAGGTCTACCGTTGGATATGGGGCTTAATGAATACCTGCGCTGAGGGTTTGAGCTCTCAGTGGTGTGCTCGCCTTTGAAAGTGGATTCAGCGTCACCCGTGACTTGCAGACTAGACATATGCTTGGCAACTAAATGGTTCTCCACCATGAAGATTTTCCAATACTCAACAATACGTTTGTCCTCCAGTGTCAATGTATGCTCTATGAACCCCTGCGTGCGACTGAAATCACGTGAACAGACTTTCTTGAGAGCAAACTCTCACGAATTTCGACTGTGATTAACGTTCACAGCATACAGTCTTGGCTGTCCCAGTCTGCCCTCCCTAAAACCTTGCATCACTTGGCTTTGTTTCTCGATATGCTCGAGCAAGACTCACTTCTGGCTATACTGTCTCGCTTGCAGTCGCCAACGCATGGCGCCCCGTCGTCGCAACTGTAAGTAGACATTTGCCAAACCAAACACCATTAGTGACAAAATTCCTTCATAAAGGCAACTGGCAGCAATGCGGCACAGTGACTCGCCTCCGGATCAATTTAGTGTTGAGTTTGATACTCTCAAGTCAACCCACGCATCGATTCTTCTGAGCACACTCGAACAACTCGACGCTGATGCCGCCGCATTGTTAGCCTTACACGAGATGCTCCAGCACCGCAGAAAACAAGGCCAGGATTTCTATAACCGTGCTGCCGCTGTGTTGGCTCCTATCAATCGGGTCCCAGCTGAGGTGCTAGCACGCATCTTTGTGTCTGGAAAACACCTCGAGCTGAACTTTGCGCCACGGATGTCATGGGTCGCTCGACGTTGGCGCAACATCGCTCTCTCAACTCCGGAGCTATGGAACGCCATCCCTTTGACCAGTGCTACACGAGTATCAGTCTACTTAGAACGCAGTGGGTCAACCTTGCTTGACATACAAGTCGACTTGCGGACGTATCGAATAAGCTGGTACGACATTCTTGTCAGTATGAAAACACTCGAACCTCATAGGCATCGCTGGCGCAACATGAAGGTCTTGCTAGAGGACCACGAACAAGCACAGCCAATTTTGCGACGGCTCGAGCGGTTATGTGACCCGGACTCAGGCGAAACGCACTCCAACCATCTCAAAGGCCTGTACTTTGGGGTGTCCCCCTCTGATGTTATTACCTCGAGCATCCGCAGCTCATATCTCAAAATTTGTGCCATCCCAACTCTACAGGTGGTCGAAATGTTCAGGGTTGACCTGCTATACTTTTCCTCTCCTGGTCCTACTACTTTCCAGCGACTTCGTAGACTCTCGTTGAGTGGAACCCAAAATATGCACCTAGAAACTCATCTCTTCAACTCTCTAAATGCTATGCCCAACCTCGTCGAGCTGGTTTTGGACCAATGCGAGTTTCTTATGCCAGGCCCAATCGAAGACTCCCCTCCGATTCTCCTCGAGAAACTAACTACACTACAACTATTTTATGTCCCTGACGAAGTTTCCAACTTGATATTTACGAGGGTGAACGCTCCCAACGCACTGCGCCTCGAAATAGTCACGCAAACGCTGGATGGGCCTTCTCAGGTGCTAAATTGGGAAACTCTCCTAAACAAATTTCACAAACTGTCGACTCTAAAATTGGATGGTATCACAACCTACGCCACGGGGTTTTTGCTGCGATGGCTAGAGCAACTTCCTAAGCTCTTGTCGCTTACGGCGGTCTTTAGAGAAAACTTATCCCCGCGCAACGTGACGAAAAGTTCCAAACAGATTCTCCAGCAGTTGGCCGACCCCAAACGCAGGTGTTGCGCCACACTGCATACACTTAGGATTGGCGAGCTGAGGGATGACGGAGTCACACAACTTCGGGCCGTAGTTGAAATCAGGCCGCTTTTGCGAGCTGGGAGGGTCACTGCAGTGTTGCAACAAGATATCGATGAAACTACCAAGCACAGAAATACTTTGTCATGGTTGAGCGCAAATATAAGTGACTTCAGGACTTGTGCTTCGGATGTAGACGATTACAACAGTAGTAGCAGTGATGAGAGCGAGGAAGAGTTTGACTAGGGCCTTTTCTGTGTTTATGAAACATTGTTTTTTGGGTTCGTTGTTGTTGAGTTTCTGCATATTTTGAATTTGGAAAGTGAATACCACGTAAACATGCTCGAAATCGAGAACCGTCTAGAAGACCACCAGTTGGACGAGAAAACTAAGCGAGAAATAGGTAGAGTAAATCGCTTGAACGGTAATAGCATTTTGGCGGGTAGATTAGACTTGTAACAAGCAAGGCCTGTGTATAATAACGTGTACATTATCGGTACAATCAGAGTTTGTGGTCCTCAAAGAAACGCTACCATGAATATCAGTAGGATATCCATCGAGAACAAGTAACAAATACTCACCTTAAGATGGCGCAGCTGCCATGCACAAGTCGCCAACAAAACACCAATCTGGGCGAGAATGTAATAAACAGCGCGGCTGTTGGTGGATTCACTCAAGTCCCTAAAGTCCGCCTCGCGTTCTCGCTGGTACTGCTGCTCGCGTCGGACCTCCGTGAGCTTATGGTTCAGCTCTCGAATCTTGTCGGCCATTTCCGTGACGTGGTCTCGGTCGTGTTCCACGTTGGGCTTGGCGGCGCCAACGTTGATGTCGAGGTACATTCGGATATGGGTGTTGGAGAACCATCCAGAGGTATAGTTGGTCGAAAGACAAATGGAATGGTCACCTGCTTCATGGGAGGTAAATGTAAATCGCCCTTCTGCAGGTCCTCGCGTTCGTGTAACGCGGTGGCCCGATTGTACTTCCTATTATACGCGCAGGTTAGCTGGGATACGATTGACGTGCTCACTACGCACCTCAATATCCACCTGGATGCCCAACGAGTCATGCGCCGCGTATTTGTTCTCTTTATCGTCCCATTCGAGCGCCCGGTAATGACCTGCACCAGCTTCAGTTAGGAGCAAATCTGAGCAGAAGCAAGATTTTACCTTCAACGATCGTATCCGTCGGTAGCTCCTCAATAAAACACCTCCTCTCGTTGGAATCAAGGTAAAAATGCAAGGAGTTCACTGAGGCAGCAAGTGTAAAGAAAAGTAAAATTAGGGAAGAGGTTTGCCTGCTAATCATCATGGTCGTCAAGTTATTGGAGGTGTAATTGGAAATTCAGGTTCGGCCAGCATGTCGCCAAGTTCACTTGCTCCTATTTCGATCAGCACTTGCAAACGCATATAAAAACAAGCAACATCAAGTATCGTTAGAACAGTCGTAGCTCGTCCAAGTCATTACATGCCGTGTATCCGAACCCAAAAAGAAATAGTGTCACGTAAGAAGAAAAGAAAAGCTAGGGAAAGCGTCTACAACACAAAAGAAAACACAGAAGTCCTAGTTTGAACAGCTTGAGGATTACACAACGGAATACATCTAACAGTCTACCAAATGTCAATATATCATGTTCGTTCAAGTGTCCTTGAGAGGCACCAGTCTAAAAACCCATTAAGAGAGATAAAAAGAAATTGAGTTCGTCGTGTTTCGTTCAAAAGTCATTGAGGCTTAAACTTCGCTGTTCCATCTGCGCCCAGCACCCCTCCCGCGGCCTTCCCTGGAGGGAAATTCTAGTCCATGGACCTCCTTGGAAGAGGGTTGTTCCGCCGGCCTGTACCCTCCAACAGAACTGACCGGGGACGCCGCGCCCGGAGGCAGGCTATGCGTTGCCGTCCGAGAATGTCCACTAGGTTGGTTGGCCGCACCTGTAATCACCCCGCCCGCATCGAATGGAGTAAACGTAATCTCCAGCTGAGGAGCACCTTCCTGGGATTGCACTATGCGCGTAGATCCTTGTCGAGGACTGTCTGGAACCGGCATGTCGTCGGGGATGCGAGGCAAAGGTTTGTCGCCAAGAGGAGACTTGGCCCTGGATGGCTGCCCACGTGAAGGCGTATCGCCAAAATGTTCCGTAAATTGGGATCCAGTACTGGTCCTAATTTCGCGGGCGTAGGTCGCTTCGAAACGCAGCGGGCTGGGCGCTTGTGGCGACCGGCGGATATTGTGGCTCGGGGGCGTCGCGCGGGTTTCAGGATCGAACGGCGCCGCAAAGGGAGCAGCAGGAGAACGGGAGCGAGGTGGTGCTGGATGGGGAAACTGGGCAGTGTCGCTTGATAGTGCTCTCGGGGGTTCAAGTTCAGTCGACCGAGGAATGCGGTTCCGTTTCCGGCGAATACGTAAAAGCTGATAGACGCCAAAGCTTAGGAGAGCGGCTCCGGCGACGCTCCCGATTGTCGCACCGATAATGAGACCCCGCCGATGGCCATCGCTTGACACCGAGCCGAAGCGCTTGCTGTGCTGGGCCGCGCCAAGAAAACGTCGGTGTAATGAAACAGTGCGCGACTGTGGGGTGCTGTTGGTACCATGTTTTGATAATATCAATCAGATACAGGTGGGAGTTCAGCGGGACAGGAACAGACTTACACGAATACACTTTGCGCAAAAGGCGAACCAAGCAGGTATGAGCTCATTCCCGGGTCAACCCAAGCTCGTATAGTGCTGTTGCACATCCCCGAGAGCGTGCCTTGTTGATCCTCATACATCAAGGCTTGCGCAGATATGGACAGGTTCTTGCCGTTGAATTGGAAAGACATGCCGAGCGCTGTTGTACATGGGATAGAGTACGACGTCGAGCTGCCCTGCCCATCCGATGCAGCGTCGTGGAAGGTCGCATGAGGGATCCGAGAGACTTCAAACAGTCAGAAAGACAGCTAACGCGAACAGGCTCGTACGTCAATTACTCACAGAATTCAGAAACTAGTGAACGTGGTAAGATAATCCATGGTACTGCTGGATTGAGGAAAACTGTGCCCGCAAGGGAAGCTGATAGGCTGATAAGTCCAAATTCCAAGGTAATCGTCTCGAGACGAACGCCCGATTGCAAAATATCCGGACCGCCTGAGCCCGAGCCCAAGCAATTGAGCGCGTGGTGCAGCTTGCAGTTTCCAAAGCAAGCGGTTCGAGTGGGATACGCTAACCGTTTTTCAAGGTCTTGTCCTAGGGTAAGCGTTCCAACAAATTTAGCATATTTCAGAGGTAAGCGTATCACACCAAAGTGAGCCTAATCGGCCTTACCTGAGACACTAGAACAGTCAAAACGTAAGATTTGAAAAATAGCTGGAGTATAGGCGAAGTCGCTGCAGCTCGATCGAATATCCGACTCTGGCTTAAATCTGCGATGAGGCGTAAGTACGGCACGCAACGTGGAGCGCGAGTGCGCGCATGCGTACGTGGAGTGGCCTGTTCTACAAATGAGATATCTCTCGCGACCGTCCTCAACGTTTGCAATCGAATAACAGTTTTCGTGTAGAAGCCATTCAAGTTCTGGAGGTCTAGAGACTGGTCATTGGGGGTCTGTGAGTAATATGATTGATGGCTTCTACCTAAATCCAGAGGGATGTATTATACGCTGTAACTTGGAATATAAGGCGTGAAAAAGTTGGGGCCAAAAGGCTGAAAGAACGGTGGTATATTTGTGTGAGACCTGAATGCAGGCGTTAGAGTCTATAAATAGGAGTGAAACAGTGTTTCGTGGCTCACCTGGTGAACCAAGGAGAGGTTGTCCACGCCATGTTCCAAACTCAAGAGAGTCAAGCATTCCCGAGACGTCGCGAGTTGCGTCACTTCTGCATTTCGAAGAAGCGTACCGCAGGGTATACAGAGTGTGCTCGGCAGAAGGAAGAACAGCACGAGAGCGACCCAAAGACCGCAGCTAATCATGCTCAGGCAACCGGCCAGCCGCGGGCGACTACAACTTAACCTCAGCTTGTCGTAAATCAGCCTAAGCGTCGATTGCTAGAGGCGGTGTCAATACATCCCAATTTGAATTACTTGCCCGAAGTCAGTTTGACTTGTCGACAAACGTGTCGGAAAATCAGTTACCTATCTAATCCAAAGATGACAGGCAACGGCCAATTGAGTAGCCACCACTATCGGAATGTCGCAAGTGTCGACTGGCCTCCAATCGACGCTCGTATGAGACAGAAAACCCCGGCAGACTCCCTTCGACTTGTGCTGATTTATCACGTCATATCCGACTAGGACATCCGACATCCGGCGCTATGAAGAAGTGTTGGAGAGGTTTGGGAGTCGTCGGCGAGAGTGTCATAGATATGGGACATGATGAAATGCAGCCGAAACCCAGACCGAACCCACGCCACATTGGGTTGTGGCGCGCGGTTGTGACATCCGACTTGGGTTTGGATCATTTCCCCTCATTGTGTCCACTGTTCTGGCACAGAGCCGCATCCGGAGACCGGACTTGTGGCACCTTGTGCGCTGGGTTTCCCCTACTTCGTGATCTCTTTCTCGCCCACCATCGTTCTTCACGCCCCGTCGACGGTGTGGACTGCTGCGGCTCGCTGAATGTTGCGGCCAGTCCTCGAGACCAGTCCTGTCCCCCATGTCCGCAGACAATAATACCCCGGTTCGATCATCTCCTACCTCCGCCGTGCTAGGAGAAGATGTGGCACCTCGCGGCTGGTCCTCACAAATTCACTCGTCCTTCGCCGCCTACCATGAGCCTGCCAGCGCGCGTAATCTGGGGCCTCGTACGGACTTCTCTCCCGGTACGTCCAGACCCGTGTTTGCTCGTTCGACTGCGCCAAATTTGTGGCGCGTTTGCGCACTCACATTAATTTCGATCATTATGCCTGTTAGTAGGACCATTGACGCCATCAACAACATTTTCTTCAACCAGCAGGTTCCTGTTTGGACTAGACAACGCCCCGCAAGCTTTATCTCGACGCAACGTGTCGCCTTTGCCCGAGGGAAGCCAGCCAGCCAAAACCGTCACGAGACGGCCAATGTACGACCCGTAAGCGCCATTTCTCTTGTCCAGTTTTCTCGTAGTCACGTCTTTCCGTAGCGTCCGCGATTCTGTTATATCTTCTTCGTCGCCCGCCGAGTCTGCAAGGCGGCCGACACTGGCCTCAAACCCCCCGCACTCTCACCACGCACCTTACGATAGGGATCAGAAGCCATCACTGGTCTGTCAACTCTGTAATATTTCCCATGCCGGTGCCGATTGCCCCTCAGCCAGCCGCGGGCAGCAGTCGCGAGACACCAACGACTCTGAGGTGCGCCGTTTCCCAACCCTCGCGCTATTCAAATTTCCTAATCGTCCCTTTATTCCATCTCTATTGTGCCACATCTATCTTCAAATTCAAAGCCATATCGTGCTCAAATTCACCGACGTTTCCCCCAGCATGAACCTCGCGACTCTCATCTGGTTGGCACCAGTAAGTGAACATTTTGGATGGACGAGCGTCACTTCAACTGACGTTGGTCCACCAAAAGCCCATAGATTTCAACCTGACTCTTCCGCCCGAAACTATTCCTCTTCAAGGGACGAAAGTGTTGGCCCCTCCGAACCTCCTTATACTTCTCATTCTCGTGCCGCGGTTCAAGAGGTGCGGCATATAGCTCGGCACATGTTTCTTTTGCTGACCTGAGATTGTCAGCTTCGCGAAGAGTATCCCACGTCGCGATACCCATGGGAGCAAAATGGTCGAACCAGCAGCAAGCGACGGCATACCGAAATAGATGGCCCTGCTCGTTATCGCCCGACAGACCACTTGCCACCAAGAGTTGCAAACCCACCGGCTTCTATAGACCTCAAGGGCAAGGGCAAAATGACGCCATCACAGTCCACTGCCTTCCGGTTAGATCATCTCCTTGAATCGGGCCCTGCTGAAAGTCCTAGGCCAGCTGCCGAACCGTCTAGACCCAGTTACGAACGTTCTACCGGCCCCTCTTACGTCTCCGCCCGTCCTGGGAATGAACCTCCTGTATTCACTGGCAAACTTCCACCTCCTCCAGTCATCGGTCGCGCGCCGGTTATCCCGAACATTTCATTTGGTATCCCAAACATTTCAGTCAGTATCCCGAGCATTTCGGTCGGTATCCCGAGCATTTCAGTCGGTGTCCCAGACACTTCAGGCTCGTTGTTAGTCTTACATTGCCTCTTGCTACTTAATTTCTCTAACGTTCTTCCTTCCAGGGCTCTGGATTTGGGTCGCTTTGCCGAAGCCGACGACTTCGAACAAAAGGTTGCAGCTGTAGGCGATAGTGCCTCACTTGCAGGGATATCTTTCGCGGGCCCGAGCACAAACACTAAGCGGCCGCGCAAACATGCTCCGGACTCACAACGACGGAAGGCTCGAGGATTGTTCCCGAACGACAACGTTCCTCTCGCGTGAGTGCCAAGTCGTTCAGAGTGGTTATTGTCGGCTCATCCCCATTTGGTGCAGCATTTCATCTAGCACTTCCAAACAAACACGTCATCGCCCCTCTGGAGATCGGCAGCCAGTTGCGTGTGGGTACAAAGATCCCATCACACAGGTACAGTGCGACGAACCCTTCAACCGACCGGTGGAGCTGCGACGACATGTCCGTGCTGTTCATGTTCCAGCTGAGGCACTAGCTGTCACGGTGGGACAGCTCAGCCGCTCGCAGGCGACGCTGCTCCCACATGACTGGAAACCGGGTAACGATGATGTATTGCGCCCGGCGTGCAAATGCGGCAAGGTGTTTTCTCGGCTTGATGCCTTGCGCAGACATTGGACGAGTGTTCAGGCCGAGGTGAAGGATGGGAAATGCATATCTTGTCCGACGAGCCTCGGGAAGAAGAAGTGAGTTGGTAGTGCGACTCGAAAAGCTGCAGTTAACCGAGCATTGGTTCGTTTTCAGGGACCGTTACATCTCGGATCAGGTTGAGCAAGCCAACGAGAGCCTGCAAGCCCCTGTGTATTGATCTGCTATCTGCTATTCCTGGGACTACTTTTATAATCGCCTCATCTCCTTATTCACGCCTGTCCTCGCTTTCTTAGTTTTTGCTATCTGGATCCCGTCGTCTTGTTTACTTTCCCCCGTCCTGTTTGCGCAACCCATGTTTTTTGTCTGATACCCGACCGCGAATGAAACCCAACCCATTTATGCTTTTGATGCCCCAGCGAGCATTATACACATACCTGCGCCCCCTGCTTTCTCCTCCACACGCTGGCGTTCAACGTGACTCGCGTCCTGGGGGCTATTGATTCCGCGTTAAACTCCTGAGTATATGCGTTATTACGGTCCATCCGCCCTTGCATCCTGAAAAGTGACGACCCTGTGGCCAAGCAAACACGCACTCAAGTTTATTGTGCGGGCAAGTACGTACAAGCGAGCTGCCCGGCGGTGTTTAGAGACTGCGGCTCCTATCAACGTTCATCGGTCGAGTTTTCGGCATAGCTCTGTGAGGGGCCAGCTCGACCTAGCTTGTATGCGCGATGCCAATGCGTGTTTGCAGGATTGAGAACGACTTCCATGCTGAAGGTGGCAAAGGGATGGATCGCCGTTTTGATTATGCTAAAGTACGGGATTCCATCTTGAAGCGGCACGCGTAGAGTCTATCTTGCTACTCCTATTAGTTGGCTAAACATTGGGAGCTTAATGTGAGAGGGGCTAGGGGATCTGAATACACACGCTTGCGGAATGGGCGGCTGTGCTCTGTTCACGGCTCGTGTTTGCCCCGGAGGATCTGCTGTGGAACCCAAAGCAGGTAGCCACCTGGTAAGTGGTCCGTGCACAGGTGGAGCAGCCAAACACCGGCACACATTAATTTTTGATTTGGCTAGTGACTGGTCGGATTCATTCTCTCTTCACCACGACGTCCTTTGGACACTTTCATACTCTGCTGCATTATAGAAAAAAAAAAATCTATAGACTCGTACTACTACACGTATGACTATCAACCCCAATGGCCCAATAAATGGCTCCCTTGAGGGCCAGTTTGGTGCGCCACCTGCTCTTTTGCGCTGGATCAACTCATCGCTAACTTCGTTTTTTTTTTTTTTTTCATCAGCCTCGATGGCACTGGACCGTGCTGCTTATGTTCCCCCTCATATGCGCAGTCGTGCACCCCCTGCTGGGAACCAGTACGTGCTTGGCAATTTTTTCATGTGGCTCAACTGCGTTCGTGGCTAACACGCTCCATTTTTTTTTTCTCTTGCTAGGGACAACGGCTGGTCCGAACCCCCTAGTCAAGCATCCCGCCCAGCTCCTAATGGGTTTGGCGGAGGTATGCGTGCAACCAGCGGTAGCACCTGGGCTCCGCGCGGTGAGGGTGCCGGAGGAGCATTCGCTCCGCGTGCCGCTAGTTCAAGCTGGGCAACCCCGCCCGCGCAAAATGCCGCTCCCCGCCGAGGTGGTGACGGCTACGGCTCCTGGAAAGACGGGAAGCATGTCATTGCTGCTCGCAATACGAACACCGAGCGAGAGCTCTACGGCGATGCTGAGGATCCGCTGAAGCAGCACACCGGAATCAACTTTGACAAGTACGAGGATATCCCAGTCGAAGCGACTGGCGCTGGTGTCCCCGAGCCGGTCAACCAGTTCACCAATCCCCCTCTCGATCCCGTGCTGCTGGAAAATATCCTATACGCTCGCTACACCACGCCTACTCCAGTCCAAAAGTACTCTATTCCTATCGTCGCCGCTGGTCGCGATCTGATGGCCTGCGCCCAAACTGGTTCCGGAAAAACTGGCGGGTTTTTGTTCCCTATCTTGTCTGCGTCCTTCACGGCTGGCCCTCGTGCTCCACCAGCTGATCCCAACGCCAGCTACGGCCGTCGCCGTGCCTACCCTACTGCTTTGATTCTTGCTCCTACTCGTGAACTTGTTAGCCAAATTCACGAAGAGGCTCGCAAATTCGCTTATCGATCCTGGGTCCGACCGGCAGTCGTCTACGGCGGTGCTGATATCAATCAGCAGCTCCGCCAAATCGAGCGAGGTTGCGATCTTCTCACTGCTACCCCTGGGCGCCTGGTCGACCTTATCGAGCGTGGCCGTATTAGCCTCGCTAACATTCAGTACCTGGTGCTCGATGAAGCTGATCGTATGCTGGATATGGGTTTCGAGCCCCAGATCCGTCGCATCGTTCAGGGAGAAGACATGCCTGGCGTCATGGAAAGGCAAACTCTCATGTTCAGCGCCACGTTCCCACGCGACATCCAGCTCCTCGCCAAAGATTTCCTCAAGGAATACATCTTCCTGTCCGTCGGCCGGGTCGGCTCCACCTCCGAGAACATCACCCAGAAGATTGAGTATGTCGAGGACCAGGACAAGCGCTCGGTTCTTTTAGACATTCTCCACTCGGAGCCGCAAGGTGGCCTCACTTTGGTGTTTGTCGAGACCAAACGCATGGCTGACATGTTGTCCGAGTATCTCATGACCAAGTGAGTTAAATTGTACCCTATCCGAGAAACGCGTTCTGACTCCACGACAGCCGATTCCCTGCCACGTCCATTCATGGTGATCGCACCCAACGCGAGCGCGAACTTGCCTTGAACACTTTCCGTTCCGGCCGCACGCCCATCATGGTCGCCACTGCCGTCGCTGCCCGTGGTCTCGATATTCCCAACGTTACTCACGTCGTTAATTACGATCTGCCTTCGGACATCGATGATTATGTCCATCGTATCGGTCGTACCGGTCGTGCCGGCAACACCGGAACGTCCACCGCTTTCTTCAACCGGGGCAACAGGAACATCGTGCGTGAGCTTCTCGGCCTTCTTAGGGAAGCCAATCAGGAAGTTCCGGCCTGGCTCGACACCGTTGCTGCTGAGTCTGCATTTGGAGGCGGAGGCGGGCGCGGTGGTGGCCGAGGTGGAGGGCGCGGTGGCGGGCGTGGTGGTGCCAACCGCGATTTCCGTTCCGCTGGCAGTGGATTTGGATCTGGCGGGGGTGCGCGCTCCGGTGGCCGTGGCGGATATTCCAATGGCCCAAGCTATGCCAGTGGGGGTGCAGGTGGGGGCTATGGAGGTGGAGGAGGAGGGGGAGGGGGGTGGTCAGGTGGAGGAGGTGCTGGAGGAGGAGGAGGGGGATGGTGGTAAACCATCGACCTTTCCTTGCGACACCCAGGCTTCGAACAACATATGCAAATTTTCCCTTCAAGTACGGCTCCTTCCCTTCTCTCCATCGACAACATACTCTCTCGCTTATCTGATGTGCTTTGGACAAACGACTATGACGACATGACACGACGTGACTCTCGTATAACGCGCCCAACCTAATTCTTACTGCGCGTTGTAATTTTGGAAATTCTTTTGGTGGTACCGTGTGGTTTATCGTGCGCCAGTGATCTATCATTATTCGTCTTTGCCTATCGATTTATCGTTTCCTAGACGAAAGGGCGCATTCCTTTCTACGTACATTTCTGTTTCGTTTCATCCGTGCATCGTAGAAATTATTCATCATCACACACATCACCATCTGTCATACATTGCTGTAGTACCTAGTTTCGTACGCTGCGTTGTTGTGACACATTCTGGACTTTCTGTTTGCGAGTTTTGTGTCTACTTGTTTCTTAATTTTCCTCCACCAAAGCATTAGGGTCGTGTAGAGTATTAGAATCAATGTGTAATCCAGTATTGCCTTATTGCACCTCGTTTGTGAAAGATCGTGCAGAGAGCGATGGTCTTCAACTAATTGATACAAGAACGACATACAACACAGACAACAATTATAAAACAATTAAAGCACCCCAAAGCAGTCGATTACGATATGTACATTTTCCTCACCTGCCCATATGCAAATACTTCCCCGGTTTTAGGACACGTCACTTGCCCACCGTTGCGGATTGCCTGATCCTTCAGTGCCTACAAAGGCTATGAGTCACGAAACGCGAGACCTGATTGCCGACTTACCTTCTGGGAATACACCTGCCCGTTTGGTAAACACAAGGGTGGGTTGTCCTCGTCCATGATTTTACCGGTGATCCGGCATACAATAACAGAATTGACATGGTGACTCCATGGGACTTCCTTGGCTAGGATGCCCAGACCATCAGTGTCACATACGGGGCAATCGACGTTACGCTGGGCAGGATCATAACATGCGGGAAGTTTGAGCGAAGCTAATCCTGCTGATAGTCCTAGCGCCAATAGAGAGGTCGTGGGGATATTGTACAGCGCGTAGACGGCGAGGCGAAAGGTACGAATCAGGAAATGCCATCGGTGGGAATCGTATAGCTCCTAGGGTGATCGATAGTCAATGCCAGGGATATGAAGGGATCAATACACAAAACAGACCTTGTATGTTGACATCCCCATCGAAGGGGGGCAAACGAGGAGTGCCGATGCTTGCCGACATTGGTGGGGATGGCTGTCATACCACGAAATCAAGTGTTTTTTCAAGTATGCCATAGCGTCTGCAGTCTTTCCCTGTTGTATAATTTCGATATACTCTTGGAGCCGGAGTTCAAACTCTAGAGAATTCTGGGGACAAGGTTAATGATGAGCAGGAGCTAGACTGAACCTGCGTGCGAACCTTCATCTTCTTGAGCGCCGCCTTGTTTTCACTGCACCACGCCAATGCCACTGCGCATTTTTGGTCGCGCAACGCATCCTCTACCCTGCGAATCTCCGCAAACAGCTCGGTATCTACCAGTGTCTATCACGCGAGGAGGCGATGTTAATCGCTGAGACACACGCCAATCAAGAGATTGGGCTTACTTCTAACCCTTTCTCTCGCGCAAGCGTCAACGCGGTCTCTTCCCGAGAATTCCGAAGTGCCCAGTCCACGAGCCATCTATCAGTGCGAGTTTCGGTCCATTGGATGTAATCAGGTTGGTCCGTGGTCGCCGCGTTCTCCAAAACTGACAAATGCTCTAATCGTTGTTTGAACGAATTCTGGGTTGGGACGACGGAGTAGGTCTGAAGATCGAGCAGCTATTTTTCAAGCAACCAATCATTAGTGCGGTGGAGGGTGTTGCAGATCAGGCGTGCAGAGTAATATGCACATACCTTCCTCTTGAGTCCCTCGACCCGAGCGATCATCGCGTCCACCGCTTTCGCTGCTTCGGCTTGGTCTCGATCAGAAGGCCTAGGCTTCGCGAGGTCGGCCGACGCAGATTGAATGACCCCAAACTCGCGCTCTATCTGTTTCTGCGAGTTCCTAAAATGCTTGCGGAGGGTCTCATAGGGTACCTGTTGGGAGCTGTGGGTATGACTTCAGTGAGTATTTGGTAGCACTCACTCTCAGAAAGGGTTGTTCAAACAGAATTGTTCCTTCGACATTGACCTTGTTCATGCTGCACTCGTGGTGATCGTTAGCGTTGGGTTCGTGTGCATGACATGAGAACCTGGCAAGACCCGGATTAGTCAGACTACTCAGAAGCACTAAAGCGGAAATCCGTGATTCAACTTAAAAAGTCTGAATAATATTGGGATTCATAAATCTGCGAACAGTGCCACTGATGAAAATATACAAGCTAGAGCCAATGAAGCCTACTGGAACCAGCTAGCAAGCAGAAAAATGTACGAGCGAATAACAAAATGTTTGTTTTCAGACGACTCATCGGCGATGCCCTCTGGCAGTCTCACACTGCCAATTTTTTAGACCCAGGATCGAAACAGAGATGAAATCAAGAATACAAAAAACTGACTGTAAGACACAGCACTAGGAAAGATGGCCAGGTTCATTGGCTTCAGACGGACCAGCTGGAGGAGGTAAGGCATCATCACTACCTAGCTCAGTCCCCTTCTCTTCCTCGCTTTCCTCTGTCACCTGTCTGGCCTTTCCTTTTGGACGAGGCCGGCGGGGCGATTCGGCCGGAGAGAGCTTGTCCTCCTTCGCACGCTTTTTCATCTGAGACGAATTGTAAGCAGTCTCTAATATCATAAGCAGCTGAAATTACGATACGTACAAGCTTCGCATACACAAGGCCACATGCATTGCACAACGTGCGTGGGCCTGTTGGGCGTATTGTAAATCAAGAGTCTAGCCAGCAGCTCACAGAACAGTGGTTATTCACTTACCGAGAGGGCCACGCCGCCATTCTGGCGTTGATGTTGCTTGACAGCTCGCGCACTGAGTAGCTCCCTTACGTTCGCGCTTCTGCAACGCGTTAACATCAATGATTTCCTCGTGCGCTTAATTGACAGACACGCGAATTTAGATCAAGCCTACCTTTTTCTTCGTCGGGTTGTTATCGGCTCTACCATCCTCATAGTACTGCACGAACACAGTTTCAGCCGGTGCCTCCGCGACGGCTCCTGACGCCATCGCCGGAACACCGTACTCGTAGGGGTGCGCGTATTGCCCAGCTCTGGTTGGGTCTAGCTGCCGCAAGCCCTGCACGGCTTGGTGTATCATGCCGTCAACAATTTCAGGCTCAAAAGTCTGGCCGGTCGAGCCGGTTGAGGAGGAGGAAGGAGAAACTTGTGAGACTGTGGAAATGATATGACGGTAGCTGTTTCCTATCTTTCAGCGTAAACCTGTATGAGCTCGTGGCCGTTGAATCAATTACCAAAATCGAAATACTCACCGGACCATACTGGACTTCATCTGTTCTTCGTGGACGAGGGTCGTTGGCCTGTCGGTCAGGGGAATTGGGCCGCTGAGATGAGGAAGAGCCGGTCGAAGGATGAGGAGAAGATGGTTGGCCAGAGTCGGGGTATTGTAGCCCAAGGTGGGTTTGCGGAAAAGGCATATACCGGCCATAAGGGGTTTCTGTGGCGGCTGGCTGCGGATAATAGTAGGGTTCGTTGCGCTGAGAAACTGCGGGAGGTTGTGCCGAGCCACCGTACTCTCCTGCATAAGGTTGCGGCGGTTGAGCTCCTTCGGGGATCTGAGCCGCGGAAGCTCCGGGCGCGGCAGAGTAGTTATACGGGTAAGGAGCCGATGACATAGCACGAGCTGGTACTGGTTGAGGATAGGGCACCGGAGTACTAGTAGTATAGAAGCCTGGCTGCCCAGTGTAATTATACGAAGGTTCGGAGGAGCCAGCAGTTGTGGGTGATGGGTGATAGCCGCTAGAGTATTCCTCGTCGCGGTGGTGGGCGGTTGAATCTAGAGTAGAACAGGAGCGTTAGCTTTCAGACTAGTACCTCACCCACCGCACTAGCCCAAACCAAGGTACGGACCTGGTAGATGGCTCGCTGTTGGCGACATTGGGATGCCGGAGTCGAGGGTAGAGAGCTCATGCAGATTCAGACGAAGGCTATTATGGGCAAAAATTCGTGGAGAAATAATGGACTAGAGCACGAGAATGAAACACGGTCAAGGTCGTGCGCACGCTGCCTTTGATCGATAGCTCTCATCATTGGATGATGCCACAAAGCGAGACATTGGTGAACCAGTGGAAGTGGCGTTTGTCATGGCAAGGGGGGTGTCGAACCTACCCAGCCCCAATGCTGGAACTGGTTCACTCTCTGATTGACGTCAATGAGAAATGAGCCCCCAAGCTCACCGTGATTGTTCAAGGATAATTAGCATGGGAAAGCAAAACATGGACAGGCAGATACTTTGAATACAGTAGCTCCGGGTGGGAGGATAGGGAAAACGAAGCCAAAGAATCCAGAAATCGGGCTGGTGCTTTTGCGAAGGATAACTGTGATTGGGATCATGAAGCCAAACCCCTTCTTGCCACCTGGCGTAGTCAAGCGTGGCATTGCTAGATTCATCTGGTGCCCCGTGCTAAAAAGGAGCCCAGAAACTCGGACCAGCCCTGATTAGAACGGAAATTCTGCGGATGCAAAACATAACGTGGTTTGTCTTCTCCAGCGTGTGCAGTCCTAGTCTCATAAAATTGCCTCCTATACACGAACACAGTACATGCTTACCCTATGGAACCGGTTCAGGTAGTCATCCATATCGCGGGACGCGTGCGGGGGCGAGATTCCATAGGCAAAATGTGCGCCACCGCGATGGAAAGCCATCGGCTGACACTTTTAGGCTACAGAATTCTTCGGATGTCGTTTGACATCTGCAAATAAGTTTAAAGATGCCCCACATATTGTTGAGTTGCGTTCGGTGTCTACTGCCTAATATGATATACCAGATGAGCACCAAGTGGGGTGGTTCTCCCGCATGAGGCTAAACGCCCTCTGTAACAACCTCCGACTTGGAAGCTAGCTGATCAGGGGTATTTCTTACACAGATACTAGAGTGTGTACCCTCGGATAGCCACAGACTTCTGCCATTTGAAACCTTCCTTGAATGATACAAATTGCCCACGCCTTAAATCGGCTGCTGAAATACGGCATTTCGGCCCAAGTACCACTGTTGAACCATCGCAATTGCGTAGCAGACGCTGGAGCTAGCGACGTATAATATACATGCTCATAGTTTGACCATTGTCATATATTGCACATATCCTACGTAATACAATGGTTGCTCCGTCTGAGATAGAGATGTGCCATGACTTATTCAGGAGTCCAGTTATCTGTGTCAGAATAATGGCCCCTAGGAGTAAAAATAAAGTATTAGATGGCTAATGCCTTCCGAGCGCCAACAACCAGGCATGGACTGGCCGGCCACGTTGACTTTATGTACCTGGATCTTGTCTTCATCCGAGCTAAATCCCTCGTTAAGTAAGCTATGGGTCATACGCGACTTGAACCTAACTGGATCATTGAAATTTCTTTTTGCAAGATCCGATGCTGGCTCCACTTCAAAGTGTATATGCGATCGGCTCTAAATCACTGATAAATACAACTGGGCTGTACTGAAAGTGTACAAAGTGTTCGTGGAGTTTCACCGACTAACAGGAGCGAATTTATGAGAAATCATATGCAATACTTACGAGTATCGTACTATCACCAAAACAAGTTCCAAACTCTCTTTTTCACTTAGGTGTATCTCCCTTTCAACCGTTATACTCGGAGACAACCGGTTCACAAATTTTACGTTTACCTTCGGGATATGGTTATCCGGAGCAGACCTCCGCAGTGTCTATATGGAGAAAGAGTAGGGTAATTTAAGTAAGTAGATAATAAGCTAAGAGCACTTGGGAGTTCAATTTCAAGCTGGTTCCAGCTAATGGAATGATATTCACTGTTATGATGATAGTTTCTGGGAGGAGCCCCAGCTTAAACCTCATCATACATAACCCCAAGTACACCAGTTTGGACTATATTGAATTCTGTTTGAGCTTATATACGAACCCACAATTGTAGATCCATGGGATTCGAGTTTCAGTATGGCGTGACTGACCCCACAAGCTGCGGTCACAAAGGTTGGTACCGCAGGAAGTCCAACCCCCAAATTCTCAGGAAATCCCGCTTTTGGTCTCATCATTTATCCGTCTTAAATACCCCTATCCTGTGACAACGTCTTGACGGAGTATAAAGTACTGAATTTATGGACTCGTGGCCGAGTTTGTGATAGGAGAGGTAAAGAGCCAACTGGTGGACGTGAAGAATTTTAGCGAGAGGCGTCGGCGCTTTTTCCTATTGCTTCGTCCTCCCATTCAATCTTTGTTGAACAATGGGTCGCTCTGAAGGGGCGTGCCCTTCGTGTTTTGCAGCTCAATATAGGAATAGGACCTCTCCGCCTATGCAAGCGCATGGGTAGAGGCAACATGGTGAATTTGCGTGGGTATATGCGTTCCAATGGGACGTGCATTGCATGGAAACCCCACCTGATTGTCCAGAGCTAGGCCTACGACTTCGGAATGTTTCAAGGTACCGTGGAAGTGGCTTAGGATTCGTGCGGCTAGTGTTATTTTGCGGCCTCCTGGAAGATTTACAGTTCGTGAAACTAGCGTGAGTTATGGGACTTGCGTGAACTGTAAGAATCATATTTAACGTGTTAGAGTAGTCTTGAACCGACAAAACGCCAGCAGGTTGTTAGGGATAACACATGTCGTCATCGAATCCGGCCGCGGTACCTCACAAATCAATCATGGATAAGGCTTACCAACAGCATACATGAACCCCTAGTCATATTAACCGGAGCCCCCTCCGGGCTCATGCCCTGCGATCCGGTGCATTTGCCAACTAAGTGTTCACCTATTACGCACCGAAGGAGCTTTGAATGGGGGCTGGAGTGTTTAGGTTGGAGTCTGTCTGTTTCAGCGGTAAGGTGTGAGTGGGACCGCACTGCCCAAGGAAGCTCAACGTTGTTTAGAATAGATACGACATCCATAGTTTGAATGGGCACATTGTAGGTCACGAGTAACTTACCCTCACAACCGAAAAACCTACACGCATAGATCCGACCGCCGGTGGCATGACTTAGTTGCCACAGCATGCTTACGTCCGTGTGAACAGCTGTTCTAGAATTATATGGGCATGGCGGTTTAGCCGTGTGTATAGCGGGAACGCATGGTGGGACACAAGCAGTTGGCTAGCAATGAAGTGCATGTCGATGATGGTGGGAAACTAGGATGCACAGTAAGACGGCTAGGGGCAGACAAGAATGCCCTAGCGAAGGATGTAGAAGATGGATGTATATAAGCAGAAAAGATGGAAACAAACGTTGTAAACAAAAAAGACTACATGGACGCATAGATGAAGTAAAAACTCAAAACAAAAACTTAAAGTCAGGAAAGACCGCGCTGCTGTTAACCACCTGGATGAGGGCCCCGACTCTCACGTTTCACACCCACACCCATCCTACCTACGTCCTTGGCACCGCCTGCACCCTGTACGTCATATTCCATATCGCTCTCATCATCCATATCCTCCTCGCTCCCCTCGTCGTCGTCATCGTCCGAAACATCGCGACTCACAACCCCGCTTGCAGCAGCAGCAGCCCTCTCCCTCGCTTCCCTTCTGCGCCTCAACACCTTCCTTCTGTTTCGCACCGCCTTTCGCATTCCTGCCTCGTCACCGTAGAACAAGCTGTATTCGCAAAGCGGACATATCCACTCGCTGTCTGGTTGCACCAATATGCTCTCAGTCCCGGTTGATTTGTTCCCTTTCCGACGCGGAGGCAGAGACGCGGACAAGAACTTCAGCGCCATTGGGCCAAATGCGCCAGTGGTGCTAGTGCTGAGTGTGGAGGGATGAACCGGGTTGTGTGGCATGCGCGAAGGCACGTAATTTCGTAAATGATGTGGATTCGAAGCGTTGGCCAGTGCGGAGCGCTTCTTCTTTTTGGTTTTATTCGACTTCTGTATCGGTCCGTCGGTGCCTGGTGCTCCTGACTGCGACCTTTTATGGTTGGATGAGTTGTTGCTGTTGGTGGGAGGGGAGAGTTTAGAGGCTGTTTTGAGCTCGACTTCGGTGGCAGCTGTTGTTTGACGTGCGAGCTCTGCTTGAAAGCGGAGCTGTAGGCTAGCAGCTGCCTTTTTGGCTACACTATATCGAGCGCTAGCTAAATCACATGTTAAACAAGTACGCATCAAACGCTAAGTGCGGGAGGGCTCACTAGGGTTGGCACACGAAAAGGTAAAAGCGCTAGAAAAGCAGGGTTCGCGCTGAGTGGGGACTGACAGGGATGCTCGGGGCCGCCGCCGAAATCTTGGACCGTAAGACCACGCTCGAGAGGGCTGCTTGGCTGGGGTGTGGGCGAATGGGGCAGAGAGGGCAAAGTCAAGTGCGAGATCGTCGATGTTGTCGCGAATGACCGCGTCCATCATTTTGCGCCGGGCACGTAAAAGCTCTTTGAGCCTGAGAGTGGCAAGTGTCACCGGGGAATGCTTCCGGGGTCGGGTAGTTGGTAGGTCATGGATATCCGAGCTCATACCCTCGGCGTTCTTCCCAGAAAGGTTCACGCGTGGCGGGTGTGAGATAGTATCGTCCAGTTTCTCATCGTCTAGTGAGTCGGCGCCTAGTTCTCGCACAGCATGGGCATTTGCTGCAGCCGGAACCTTTCTCTTTTTGGTATTATTAGGCTGCTGGAGCTGATCGGCGTAATCGCCCTCTGCATCTGGGTCGTCGACAACTCGAGACCGTGATGGGGGCGGGGCGGGCCTGATATACCGAGAATGGACGAGGGGCTGCATGGGAGAGACGTTGGACTCGTGCTTGAGCCGGTCGACACGCCCACTGTATATTGGATGATAATACGATGGCGAGGGATGATATTTGCCACTACTGTGTGCGAGACGGTCGCCGTCATCATCAGAGTCGGCGCGTGAGGTTCGTCTTCGCTTTGGAAGTGGCTTGACCTGCCTTGAGAACGAGGCGTCCGATGTGGACAGCGACGACGCAGAAAAGACAGACATGACCGCTACGCGTGACGGCGAATGTACTATGCTTCTTGATGGGCGTCAGTAGCAGCAACATCACATCGTGTTTGGCGTACATTTCTCTTGTAAATCTTCTAATGCTCCGGTCAACGATGTTCTGTCTACCCGCGACCATCAGTTATATACAAGCGCCGGTCCACGGTTCGAAGCTATGACTAAGACTCCACTTCCATTACTAAGTGCATTACTGTGACACTTTCCATTTTGTTCTGTAGAGTTCCACCTCGTCAGCACCTGACTAAAATGCGGCCGCCTAGCCACTGTCCGAGCGCTACTTAAAGGTGGACACTTACGCTAGTCGCTAAAGCTTGACCTGGTTAAACCCTACGAGTACAAGGTTTGCCTCAAAGTCTGCCACAATGTCCGACACGGGCCTAGATACAACCCACGGCCTGGTACTACACGTAAAACATGGCCTCGCCTCGTATGATCTTACTCTTCCCTCTACTAGTACTGTTGACGAACTCAAACACCGCCTACATGACCTGACCTCTGTCCCCGTTGACAACCAGAAGCTGCTCTGGAAAGGCATGCAACGCTCCGCTACAGAACTCCATCAGGCAGGGCTCAGGAACGGCTCTCGGATCACGCTTGTAGGCGTCTCTGGAGATGCTCTTCAGTCTGTTCATCGTGCAGAGGCAGACAGTACGCGCCGAAACGAGATACTCAAAAATCGTGAAGCGCGCGGTCCTACCAAGGTGAGCTCACACCTGATCGAGCACCCCACATAACCATACTCATTCATCTCCTGCAGGTCCGCGATACATCGACACCATCATCATCTCAAGCCCAATTCCGCTTCCACCGTATCGAGCCCCTCACAAACCTTCCCAACCCGATACAGGCCCGGTCGATCCTCACTAAGCTCGCAAACGACCCCGCAATCGTCCACATCATGCACACACACAAATTCTCCGTCGGACTCCTCACAGAGCTCGCTCCGCACGAGCATCCAGGTCTGCTCGGTCTTAATGTCAACGCCGGCGAATCAATCTTGCTCCGTGTGCGCACGGACGCATACGACGGCTTTCGGAACTACCCCGAGCTCCGACGTGTGCTCTGCCATGAGCTAACGCACAACGTGTACGGTGGCCATGCAGACGACGTGGGTCCACCTCTTCATTCCTATCAGCGTTGGTCATTCTGATCTGATCGAATTTTACATGCATAGTTCAAAACCTTGAACTCACAACTCAATCGCGAGGTCGCAGAGGTAATTAACTTGTCACTTTCTCGACTCCGGTGTTTTCTCTGATCGTGAATTTATTTCGCAGTTTGAACGCTCTACTAAGGCCGGGACACACACGTTGTCCAATACGAATAGCTACGAAGACCGGATGTCTAATATCGAGCGAGAAGCTGCGGTTCAAGCATTTGTCTTGGGGGGTGGTTCCTCCACGCCATCCGCCCATACGGCCGATAGTCGGGAAGAGCGAAGGCAACGAATACTGATGGCCACCATATCAAGGCTGGAGAAAGAGGAGAAAGAGATCGAGGATCGGTGTGGGGGCTAGTGGTCATTCAACTTGCGATTACAAGATTAGGGGCTACTAATTAGAGGCGATGATTTAAGTATTAGATCTCGTTGTAGACTAGGACATCAGGATAATTTGTATCAAACAAAGCAATGGTGGAAAGAGTAGAGCCAAAATTGACGCAGATACGATCGAAGCGGCAGAGATTTCATAGTCAGTAACATTAATCCTAAAGGTAGCGCCGTTTAAGACTAAGTTCTGTGAAATCTTGCAGTGAGACGAATATCCTAAGAAAATATGTATAAAATACAAAGGTTAAGATCTTATCAGGCAAAAGAGGCTTACGATCCATTCCAGCTTGCATCTGCCGGATCTTTCGCATTGGCGCATCCGCAATCAACACGGTGCAGTTGAAACAGTCGGTCACGAGCCAGGCCATGGACTGCTTGCACGTACACTCATCCGTCATACATGCCTGTACGAAAGATCCCCAACGAAACAAGAACTCAGCAGCAACGTCACTTCCTCGACGAATCTCGACTTACCTGAAGTTCCCATACCAGTGGGTTACACACAGATCGGCACTATCGCACAAACAAGACACGGCACATCCCTTCAGCCGATCGTGATCATAGTGCGCCGGCGGACAATACGCACAGAAATCGGAGCACTTTCTAAGCCTATTCGACGTGTCATAAGCATCGAGGGAATCCTATCACCCATTAACAAGATAAGAACAAACCCGGTAGACCTGGGGGATAAGGGTTGGCCTGCGCGTTTGCTCCTGTCCGATCGGCTGTCAGTATCAGCGGGAATATTATCACCTAAATTATAGTTATAGTTCAATGAAACTAACCCAGGGTTAACCGCGGCAAGAAAGTCGCACAAGCGAAGATCTTCCGTAGCACCACCATCTAAATTCGAGAGAGGCAGTCGGGTGGGGTTTCTCTTGACACTGCGTCGGAGGTCGCAGTGTTCATATACAGTCAGGGGCTGAAAGAGCTATGCATAAAGTTTTTGAGAGAGAACAAGTGAACTCTAATAGAGGGAAAGAAACAAAGCCCACGTGCAGCGAGGGTGGAAAGTTTCGGGCGCTGTCTGCTACTCTAAGTAATAAAGGAAAATCCGGGAATAGGCGAGTAGGCGGGGTTTGCCTGTATGCGCTAATGATCATTGACAATATTTACATGTGTATATTTAGCGCAGGAAGGTGCTCTAAATGGGTGTGAATTCATGCTTTTACCAAGGCTGAATGTATGCGCGGTGAATGTGGTTAGGGTGTAAACGGGGCCGATGTAATTTCACACTGCTGCTGAGACGCACGAGGCTAATTAGCTACAGATAATTATGACACAGAAACGGCCCGGATGCGTTGGTCCCAATTGTGGCACCTCATCAATACGCTAGCCGCCGCGCAACTAACCGCAGGCACGCGGCAAACTCGTGGTCGATTGAGCCGAGCACTAGCGTGCTCCTAACATCGCCGTGCCCTAATGACACACCTTCTTTCCAGCCTCGTCCAGAACTTATACAGCACAACCCCTGGGCTGGTGCTGTGAGATAATGCAATCGAGACCAGCCTGGCGAGGCCTCAAGACTAAAAACAAAAAATACAGCCGTGCGATCACGCAACACAATGCGTGGACCTCAAACAAGGATAAGTGGGACCTGCTTGCCGATCATCCACCATTTGGTTCGTCGGCCGTGACTATCATGACGGAAGATGTGATGGCAACGTTAACAAGGTTCTCGCCCAACCCATACGCCCACCAAAAAGCTACCTCATCTTCGACTCGGGATAAGCCTACATACGATCAATCAGTCGTCATAATTTGTATCTCGTACCTGCGCATGTGCGATCGGTACGAAGAGATGTGCACTAGTCCACCAAAACGATTATGTGAATGGTATGTAAACAGGCATGCAAATCAACACGGGCGTTCCCGTGGCGCGATTCTTGGCATTCGCCGACCAAAGACGCACTCCGCTCGGACTGGCGAGCCGTAATGATGGTACGCCCAGGGGGATGGGGATGTCAAGGGGGTTATGAGATATGTGTAAATGATTTACAGGAATGCACCGCGCCGAGCATGCAGCACGCGTGTGCATCGCGATTGAAACTAGGACGCAGACATGGGTGGGTATAGGATTGGGTTTGGACCAGGGTACGGCGGGGGAACGTACCGAGTTGTTGTGCGTGGCACGGGAGACAACCAGTCAGTTCCGATCCAAACGCGTGATTTAGAGGGCGGGCTTTGGCTTAGTCCTAGAATGATCTGGCTGACGTGTGCTCAGTAATTGGGGGAAATAACGAAGCTGGTAAAATGCATGAGGGAAATCAATAGATCACTCGGAGGTAGCTTTGTGAAGCGGGGGGATAGGGCTGAAGCACTAGCGGAAGAATCCTGGGGCGGTTGTTTTCACGCAATAAATCCATGTAGTCCCGAGAGTAAGCCGAAAGTCGTCGTATTAGACAGTAGCCGATTACAGCGCAAGTGTCGCATTTGATAGGAGCAAGCGTGCATTTAGAGAAGTGCAGTTTAGTTCGGTCATATTTCCCCTAAGCGAGGTTCGAGCACGAGCTGGAGATCGCTCAGCGCTAAACTCAGGGGTCACAAATTTGATTTGAAATTAATTGTCTCCCTGCTTTCTGCCGCCACGCAATTATGCCTCCTACCCGATTCCAGCCCTCGAGCATAAAAAATCGCATCAAGCGAGAGGATGTACATAGATCTGCCAAGAAGAATAAGAGCCAGGAAAAGCTCAAAAAGAGACAAGCACTCGCTGCGGCGGAAAGGAAGGATCCTTCTCTGAAGGAGGTAAGCAAGCAATACATATTGTTCCTGTATTCAATACTCACCGTATAAATAAAGAGACGTATAGCAGAGAATGTTCCGCGTACTTTGGATAATACTCGAGAGTTCAACCCGTCAATCATACCTATCAACAATGCACCTCAGGAACTAGACGACAACAACGAAGCTGGCCCCTCGGGGTCTGGCCAGACAGATGAGAACACTCTCGACATTGCAAATGACGCATTCGCAGGCCACTTCAATGCGGCTGCAGCGCCTGATTTTGACCCAGCCAATCCGCCAAAAGTTTTAATAACAACATCACAAAAGGCGACCAAAGGAACGTTCCAATTTTGCGAGGAGCTTGTCAGCGTGTTCCCAGGCGCCGAGTTTATCCGGCGGAAGAGGGGGCATGGGTTTGAGATGGGCCGGATCGCAGGTTGGGCTGGGAATAGAGGTTATGGGGCTATGATGGTGGTCAATGAGGACATGAAGAAACCAAGTAAGCCTCGCTAAAATTTTGCTTTGGAAATTTGCCTAATACCTTGCATCTAGATGCTATCACCATTATCCACCTACCAAATGGACCTACCGCATATTTCAAGCTCACCTCTATACAAACTACCGCTCAAATTTCCGGGCACGCTCGGCCATCCCCTCACTACCCTGAGCTCGTCTTGAACGGTTTCGTTACCCGACTTGGAATTACCGTTGGGCGACTGTTCCAAACGCTATTCCCAGTAATGCCCGAGTTCGAAGGCAGGCAGGTTGTCACACTTCACAACCAGCGAGATTTCCTGTTCTTCCGTCGTCATCGGTGAGCTGTTTCTTAGACAAATGCCTAGCAGTGACCTGACAGTTGTCGCACGCAGATATGCATTCAGGTCTGTTGACAAGGCAGCGCTTCAAGAAATCGGACCTCGATTTACGCTCAAGCTGAGGTCACTTAAAAAGGGAGTTCCGACTGTCGAGACTGGGTCGAAGCCACCCCCAGCTCTAGAATTTGCTCTAGACGAAGAGCCGGATACTACAAACGAGGTTGCGGCTCCTGACGAGGATGCCGAGGGCGAAAATGCGAAGACGACACAGGTGCCTGTGCCGGATAATAACAACGACTTTGAGTGGACCTGGAAGGTGGGTGATACTGCCTTGTTAACGAATCCGCATTTCGTACTAATGCTTCATTTAGCCCGAATTGGAAACAACAAGAAGAACCTTTTTCTTGTAAGGGTGATTCTGTCTACAGTAGGGACTCAATATTATACTGCTATCGAAGCTATTACATGCACGGGGAGATTTAGGATCCCGTCTCAGCCGTAGAGTTAACCGGTTGTGCGGCCTGTGCCTCCGAAACGTTGGATAGCCTAAGCCTGGAGAAATATTAGCATCGAGCTCACGATAGCTCACGATAGCTCACGTGAACTTACTGGTTACGCTTGGCGAGAACTCGAATAGTGTTCTTCTGCTCAGCGGGTGTGAGTTCCTGCCAGTTCGATATCCTGGACAACGTCTGCCACATAATTATGTCATTTATTAAGCCTGAAACGGAAATCATGCTAACTTACGCCGTCAGAGTTGACGATCTACCATTTACATATGTGGCAAGATTATGCGTCAATATGAGTCTCACGCATGTAATGAGGCAATAATCCACGTACCATTGGACCAAGCTTGTCGAAACTAACGGACTGTCCTCCAACCTCAAGGGTTGTAACATTTGGGTCGTTAACTGAACCTTCTCCTGGTGCAGGTAGGGCGAGAGGGGTTGGTTTCGTGTTCGGAGACGACATTTTTGACAGGCCATGACGCAGCCGAGAGACCCATTTTATACTTAGTTTGTTTGTACACGTTTGTATTCTAGAGAGTTCTGGTTGTTTTCAGACAAGTAATGTTGTCTGCATAGCAATGATATTGTAGTTATAGAAATAGCTCAGTGTTAATTACCGATTGAATCAAAATCATGTACACAGCAATAACTAAAAATAATCCAGAATGAAATGGCAAGATGATTGAATAGTAATCGTATTTAAACATTGTCGTCGACCTTATTTCTCTCCTCTTCAATGGCCTGTTTACCATCTTTCCCTTCGTCGAATTGGTAAATCGGAAGGTCAAGGAGGAACACAGTTTTGATAAACTGCGGTAGTCTAGGTAAGAGTGAGTCGCTAATCCCGCCTGTTAAAGAATAGTGAGGTACTCACTTGGAATATATCTGGGGGGGCACTGGGACAAGGACGCTGGTGCGGGAGAGATAACGCTTGTAATTGGGCCAAGCATTAGCGTGCGTGGCCTTGGGTCCATTTGAAAGCAGGAAGAACTTCTTAGCCGTTGGTTTCTGAGCCGTTGGACTGGGGGAGGGATTGGTCAATAGAGCCACGGTAGGAAACCCTTGCAAAGCTCACATTCCACTGCCGAAGATCAAAAGTACCATCGTAAATAAGGGGCTGGCAATAGCGCCGATCTGAGCCTTGTGTGGCCCGCTTTCGCCCGAAAACGCGGACAGAGCAATCAACCAGATACCCCACCAGCACAAAATCCTACATGACCACACACGTTAGAGTGTCCCCCTGGTAATACAATTCAGACGACACTCACTCTCCAAAATACGGGGGATGCCTAGAGTATTTCCAGATACCAACGGTTGTTGGTTGGTCCTTCGGGGGATGGCTTTGTTTGTACTGGAACTGAAGAAACACACGTTTTAGACCAGGCAGTGGCGAAAACACAGCCTCTAACCTTTTGAATGTCCGCTAAACTCTCGATGGCCCATCCGAGGACCCAGAGAACGACGCCAGCAATATCTGTTCCAGTTCCGAACTCAGGCTGGGAAGCGCGGGACGGAGAGACTCCTGGGGAGTTCAAGATTGTGACAGGCAGGGACACAGTCCAAACCCATAGAATTTGGCCGACCCAGAACCCCAGAAACTTGAAGAAATGGGAGCGGATGTCGTCAAACCGGGTGTCGGAACCAGTCTTGAGCACACGGAAGAGCAAAAAGCCTTCAAATAAATGAGTAGTGCCACAATACAATGAGTGCGATTTACGTACCTGCAAGCCGTGACGCCCAAATCATGACGAACACCGAAGTAACAATGTTTCGGGCATGATAGACACCATCGAGACACAAAGTCAGGATTGCAAGCAAAAAGAAATTAGAGCCTGAAGCGCACACGGAGGTGATTTGGGTTAGTCCGAGGCTATTGCCAGTTCTGCATATGATACAGACCTCCGGTAAAATCTGTGATTTTGTCAAACTGCAGCGTCCATGCGATCGCAAAGCCCAGAAGTTGGTAGGCAGTGGTAACAAGAAGCGTAAGAGCGAGGTAGTACTTGTCTAGTGCGTAGACCGGCATGGTTGAGACGGGGAGCAAGCGGCCAGCGAAGGGCCCGGGCACGGTTTATAGATACCGGTTGTGATGTTGTCATCGCTCAATGGACCTGATCGACGCTCTCCATCGTCGAGTGACGAATCTTCCATAAGCGCCAAGCGTTACTTAAACCGTTACTAGTTGCATATAACTTCTCTTCACCACCACCATGATCATAAACCTTTCAGACCCTGAAATATCGAAAACGTACCAATTGGTGTTGAAGGCGGAGTCCAAAGACTGGCTGATACTTGCCTATTCAAAGGTGCGCGTCGTTTCCTCTCTCTTCTTCATTTCTGACCTTGCCTTTTGTACTGCTGAAAGGCACGCGATGCCCTACGCCTCGTTGACAGTGGGCTGGGAGGGCCCGATGCCTTGCGCAGCCATATGGGGTCGTATAGCAGCGATGTGACATTTGCGCTTGTTCAGGCTGGTGGAGTAAACTCTCTGGTTCTGTTGTGCTACATACCGCCTACGGTTGGAGGTGTGAAACGAGGTGAGTACAAAAATAATTACAATTGTTCTTGTACTTACCAGTACCATTACAGCACGCGCCATCGTACATTGTAGGGCAGTTGAAGAGATATTCCCAGTATGTTCCGTCGATAGCACCTCGTATCAACCTACTGACACCCATATCGCGGGTAAGGCTCGCCGTGCTGTGCTGAACATAGCCAGCGAAACAGAAGTCAACGCAACTCAACTCGGACACGCACTAAGGCCAGCACCGCGCAAATCCCTTCCGAATTCTGCCCCATCGTCTATTCTAGCTATGGGTCTACATCGTCCGATGTCCCCGCCTCAAAGTTTAGAAGAAAGGCGATCCAGCAACCCGTTACCCCCTCTTCCTTCGTCAACCCACACTCCCCCGCGAGAACATGGTCTGCTTTTAAATCTTCCGGAACCTCTTGACGACGAACGAAGACGGGAGCTTCATGATCAGCAGGCCGCGGCGTCCAAGATGCTCGCCCCTATCAAGAACAACCCACCAGCACGAGCGCTGAGCCCTAAAGGAGTAAAACCCCAGCTTAGTGTTTCAGTACCACCTAGAGGGGAGAAAGGGCTACGTCCTATCCCGTACGACGGGGTTGCTGGCACCTATGAGTTCGACGACGAAGATGACAACGACAATGATGTTCGGGATGACGACGAAGAAGAAGAAGAGGATGAACAGGAACAGGAACAAGACGAAGACGAAGAAGCACCTGGACAGGGAAGCTACCTTTCAAGACAGCGTGAGTCGTGCTTGTTACATATTCTACACCTTAAACTAACTTTCCGAAGATTCGCGACCTTCTTCTCGAGGGCCCACCCCTCCCCCGGGTCCCTCTATTCTTCGGCATCCTTCACCCATACCGCCCAGACCTGATCTCATGGGGTTAGCTGCCAGTGCGCCAAACATTTCAGCCCACATTCGTTTCACTGGCCCACCCAAGGATCACCCTCATCCCGATCACCACCCTTTAAAGCCTACAGACCAAATTGTCCCTCCTCCACCTCGCAGCGCGTTACCCCACGCGTCTGAAGTTCCAAAAAATCAGGGAAACGCCTCAGGAACATCATTTGGGCCGACTCCCCTCTCTAAGTCAGAGGTGCCCTCGCAAGCCTCTACCACAACGCCCGAGTCCTCTTCGCTGCATCCTGCTCACCTAGGCCCATCTTCGCGCGCTGATCCACCGCGTTCAACTCCCCCGCATCATTCAGCCCAGCCCTCGGACGTGGCGCAGCATCTGTCGCACCAAGCCGTCACGTGGCAACCGACCTCGCAACCGGGACCAGCTACGACCTTGACGAGTGCTTTTAATAATCCCCATCCCTCCCAGGACCAGCCTTCCAACCTTCCCGCGGGCCAGATGTCCCCACCAAACCTGGGTTCCTCGTCTGGAGCTTCTGGGCCTCCCGCCCATCGTCCGCTGCCGCCTCAGCCGTCTGCATCGTCGGCGACCCCAAGTGCACTTTCGTTCAATCCTTCTTTGCTTTCCACACATTCACGCAACGCGAGCGTATCTACGGCACCTGGGCAAACTCATGTTCCGAGCGGGACGTTGTGCGCATTTGGGCGACGCCCGTCCGTTTCTAGTACTCAGCCAGGCGCAACAAACGCAAATACTGCTGCAGCGCCGACTTCACCTGCACCGCTGAATCACTCCAACTCCAACGCCACCTTGGACCGGCCTAGCAGCGTTACTCTACCGTCTTCTTCGGCTTTCCGCCCAATGCCCATGCAGACTCAAGGAATGACTGAAGCTCAGGCTCAAGCAGCCAGATCTCGCGCCAAATGGGCAGCACAGGAGCAAGGTCTAACTTTGCCTGCGCCTTCGGCCGCCGTTACCGCTATGCCAAGGAGTCCCCCTTTGACGCCGCCCACTAGCCCACCTCGCTCATTAAGCGTTGACGAAGCTGGACGCGTACGCAGAGATGGCGTTGAGAAGATGCGCCGGGAGGCTGAGCGAAGACGAGAAGAGGATGAGAAAAAGCGGGTCGCGGAAGAGAGGCGGCTGGCCGAGGCTGAACAGCAGCTGAAACTGGACAAGGAGAGGGAGGAACGAGAAGCTAAGGAGTTGGTTGAGCGAGAGGAAAAGCGGAAGCATAATGAGCTTCAAAGAAAGGCTTTGGAGGAAGACCTGAGCAAACGACGGGCGGAGGAGAGGGTCAGTGTTCGAGAGAAGTTCGCCGAGGTCAAAGGTACCAACGAGGTCTTCTTAACGGGACATGTAAACATCCAGGCCGAGAACACCATGGTAAGCTTGTGTGGAGATCGCTGCTTGGTGCCGCCTTTTCTAACTCCACTAATTAGACCTGGAGGAGGCGGTTTTACGAGCTTACGGCTGGCGGACGACTGTCTCTGTACAAGTCGCCTGATGCCCCCGACCGCATCAAGGCTCTAGATACCATTGACATCAAGGGGGCCAAGACTATCAATCGCAGTGCAGACGAATTAGAGCTGATTCCGCACGCGTTTAAAGTGGAATTTGGGGGAAAGCAGGAAAGCTGGTCTTTCTATACGGACTCACAGCATGATATGGACATCTTGACCGAAAGCATGACTTGGACAATGGGCTCACCCGCAGCATAAAATGTATTTTTGCTCGTTTTCTTGTGCACTCTGTACGTTACCGTGTGTTTCATCTGTAAATATGAGACTTCTACAATGACGCTGCTCTGGGGTTAATGAACTCCTTAATCTGGTGTAGACCCTGATTGGTCATGCTTCTCCTGATTGGGCGCCGCCGGGCATGAGTGTTCGACCCAGCCTCATCCAGAGACACCTTTCGTCTGTCCATGCGACTTTTCTCTTTCTAATACACCCGCACTTTCTATACACTCTTTTTTAACCCATTTCTTGCTAAAATGGCCTCTGTTGCTATTCCCAAGTCTGTCTCGCGCCCATCGTCGCGCTCTTCGTACCGAGCGCCCAGCCCGGCGGGCAGTGTCGACTCTGGTATGTCAACCTTTTCCAACGCTATACTCGGTGTAATGGTTATATCGCTACTTCTACTAGTCGGCCGACAGAACTCTAGGAAACGAGACGAACGCGCCTCGACTCTTGAAAAGCTTTCTCGTACTAGCACACCCCAACAGCGCACCTTTTCTCCATTGATGTCGCCCTCGGCCATTCCAATCCCTATCTCGATTTCCTCTCCAAAAGATTTTACCACCCCTACTTCTACACCAACTCGTACCAAAGCGCGTCGTACATCATCCTTTGATAAACTTGCTGCTATGAGCGCGGCCGGTGGTTCCGAGTCGTTGATCCCTCTTCCCGTGAGGATCACCACACCGGGTCGACGGGCAAGCTCTCCTACTCTCAACGGAAATGGCTACACCAACGGCGGTTCTGCCGGGCTTGACACCGGCACGGGCATCCCGGAAGGCGTGCCTATCGAGTTTGGGGTGGCGAGTCCGTCGCTTGGTGCGTCCCGTTCCCTCTCCCCAACGCGGACTCTATCGCGTGAGTTTGGGATGTTTGTGTTTTCTTTCAACTTTGCTGATCTAATTCATTTTGCAGGCATTCCTGTTTCTTCGGTTGGTCATGCTCGGACTTTAGCGGATGAGGGACAACATCGGCGGGCGTCTTCGCCGACCACACCGGGTGCGAACAGCAGTTTGTTGGAGGATGCCTCGTTCAGGTCGTCCGTGTCTTCAACATCTATGCTTGGTCTTTCACCGTATCCCAACTCGTCGGCGAACACGTCTATCCCGACAAGTCCCTCGCCGGGATATAGGCGCTCGCTGGTTGGCGGAGGGACGACCAAGGTACTCGCAGATCTTCAAGCCCATACAATTCAAGTGAAAAGTGTCCTTGAGAATACCAAATCGCAGCTGCGATCATCTCAACGAACTATTGCTCAGGTATTTCAAATGCTGATGTTGTGATACAAGAATGCGATTAACGGGCTTCATTTCAGTTGACGCGTCAAACAGAGGACTTGAAAGATGGGCGCGAGAGGTTGAGACTTGAGAATGAGAGCTTGAACAATGTTGTCACACGCAAGGAGAGGTTGCTGCAGGAGGTTTGTGCGAGTTCATTCAGATTATCCTCAGGTACTAATCGCAGCCCTTTATCGGGTAATATTAGCTTCTCGAGCGTGCACGCAAAGCTGAAAACGAATCTCAATTGCTCAAATCCCAGCTCAAATCAGAAACGAGCACCTCGAAAAAGTCCATGCGGGAGATGGAGACAACCCTTGCCGAAGCGAAAACGGTAGCCCAACGAAGCGAGCGAGAGTATGTCCAACTTAGGGACGCTTTGACACACATGCGCGCCGGATGGCGTACCGAGGTGGAGTCTTTGCGGGAGCAGATGCAGTCATCGAGGACCGAGGCTCAGGAGGCTGCCACTAGACAAAAGGCTTTGTTGAAATTGCTCGAGGAGCAACGGTGAGTCGGGCCGACCTCGAACCCCGAAATGAGTGCACTAACATTTAACCCCAGGGTGGAGCGAGAGAAAATGGACAAGTTGCGAGCGGAGCAGCAAGCTGTTCAAGAGGATTTTGCCAAACAGTTCCGAGAGCAACTCTCCCAGGCTCTCGAAAGTGTCGAGAAATCGTCACGAGAGTGCAATTTTGCGGAGCAAACCGCCAAGTGCGTCAATCTTCCGTCATTAGCTTGAGTATCACATGCTGAACTATCGCTTAGGGATGTAGCAGACGAGCTGGCGCGCTTGCAACGTCTGATCAAAGCTGGTCCTGGTCAAAACTGAGCTTTTATTTTTTGTGTCATAAACCCATCTTCGCATCTATTTGTCTTCATTCATTCATCTAATGTCACTTTTGTATACCACGCGCTTTCTGACTTGCTGTGCATGTTACTCCTACGTATTACTTTGGGCTCTTTTTATGGAGATCCTTGTCTTCGACTTCTTGCTAGCGGTGGTTCGCCATTACTCTTGATATCAGATTAGATTAGATGTTATGGAGATTCTGGTCTGCCCCCGAACACCCCTGTGGATACGCGTCTGATCTGGAGATTTGTTTTCCTCGAGAACGACTCGCGCAGTCTTGCTCAGCTTGAGCTAAGCTGCGGGCTGACAGGTCCGGCAGATGAATTGTACGACCATTGTCCATTTTACTCACTTGATGTGGCACGATATACGTCCTGATGGACGCTGACTAGGTTTAGATAAGGGCAGCTCGGTGGTGTAGGCGCTTTATCTAGACGCGCTAGAGACTAGAGGGGAAGGTGAAAAGTCTATCTACAAGACCTTTTGACATTATAGGTTGGGCTGACAATGAGTGGGGGACGGCTATCAAGCCGGCAAGGCTTCCGAAACAAGCTTGCCATTGTTAAATTTGTTTTTTGGCTAGTAATCGGGTGCCGTTCGTTGTGGGCAGCCTAAACAGAGACAATGCCCCAGTTTCTGCAGTCTTTGGCCGCGCGAGTCTCGCTCATCTCAACGCATACATGTCCCAAAGACAAGACGTCGAAGTACGAGACTTCGGGATTCTAGCGCAAAACGTCGATAACCCTGAGGTGTTTGGGGTCCGCGTTTCGATCGTACGAGCGCGTGTTGTCCCATTTCGTGTTTTTTACGTGCGCTCCCCAACGCATATAAAATGCTTACCATCCGCACTCGCTTGACCCAGTTCTCTCCTGCTCCACCACCCCCCTCCTACCACTTTCCACTACCCACAAATGGCTATTAACTTCGCGTCCGAGACCCCTCGCCCCAAGGATGTCGGTATCCTTGCAATGGAAATGTATTTCCCGAAGCGGGTGCGTATTTTGCGCTGTACTGAGCCTTTTTTCGGTCGATGAGCTTACACTTTTTTGGTAGTGCATCTCTGAGGTTGACCTTGAGGTCTTCGATGGTGTTGCACAGGGCAAGTACACTATTGGTCTTGGCCAGGAGTACATGGCGTGTACCGACGACCGAGAGGATATTAACTCGTTTGCTCTGAGTGGTACGTGTTTTTACGTCCTATATATAGGCATCTAACTAAGTTTCATCTTAGCTGTCTCATCTTTGCTCGAAAAGTACAACATCGACCCCAAGTCCATTGGACGCCTCGATGTCGGTACCGAGACCATCATCGACAAGTCCAAGTCTGTCAAGACTACCCTCATGGACCTTTTTGCCGCATCAGGCAACTTCGATATCGAGGGTATCGACTCGAAAAATGCGTGCTATGGTTCTACTGCGGCACTCTTCAATGCCATTAACTGGATTGAGTCTCGCTCCTGGGACGGCCGCAACGCGATTGTTTTCGCGGGTGATATTGCCATCTATGCGGAGGGTGGAGCCCGCCCCGTCGGTGGAGCCGGTGCTTGCGCCATGCTCATTGGGCCTGACGCTCCCATTGTCTTTGAGCGTATGTTCCATTTATTACCGCTTTATATATCTTGCTTAATTAACCTCACATATAGCTATCCACGGGACCCACATGGCGAACACCTATGACTTCTACAAGCCTAACCTTTCCTCAGAATACCCTGAGGTTGATGGCCCTAAGTCGATCACGACCTACCTCACTGCTTTGGACAACAGCTACTCCCGCTTCCGCGAGAAGTCTGCCCGCTCTCAAAAGGCGGCAGCTGAGGATCCTAAGTCTGCTGTCTCCCTCGAGGACTTTGACTACTCTGTCTTCCACTCCCCATATGGCAAGCTCGTCCAGAAGGGACATGCCCGTCTCGTAAGTTTTAACATTCAGTTTTTCGAATTCTATTACTTATCATCATGCTTAGCTCTATAACGACTTCTTGTCCAATCCTTCCAAGTCGGTCTTTGCGAACGTCCCTGAAGCTGAGGCAACCCTTGCTCTCCCATACGAGAAGACCTTGACCGACAAGGCCATTGAAAAGACCTTCGTCGGCCTCGCAAAGTCTATCTATGCGACCTCTGTCTCTCCGACCATGGCATGCGCCAAGCGATGCGGCAACATGTACACCGGCTCCCTGTACGGTGGCCTGGCCAGCTTGCTGAGCTCTGTTCCTTCTGAACAGCTCGTTGATAAGCGGGTGTCTATGTTTGCGTACGGCTCTGGCTGTGCTGCGTCCTTCTATGCGCTCCGCATCAAATCTTCTACGAAGGAGATTTCGGACAAAATGGACCTTCTTGCGCGCTTGAAGTCGATGAACGTCGTCCCTGTTGAGGATTACGTTTCTGCGATGCAGGTTCGTGTTCTTTTGTATACTCCTCGATCTATCGCTAAACTTACATCTATCACCACAGCTCCGCGAGAAGAACCACAACGCAGTGAACTACACTCCCGAGGGCTCCCTCGACAACTTGTGGCCGGGTGCTTACTACCTCGAGCATATCGACAACAAGTATCGCCGCTCTTATGCGCGCGTTCCTACTGCATGAGCATCTTGATTATTATATTGTATTGTCTGGTAGTTTCTTTTTAATTGTTTGCTAGTTATTGGGAGATACCACTCTATCGAGATGTTTCTTGTTTTCGTGTCGGCTTTGAATTTATAGATCCATTTAGACACGTGATCGTTTGTGAACCTGACTTACACCTCGACCTCTGTTTCAGAATCATCTACTGAACCTCTCATTCTTGAAAGCGTGCAAGAATGGTTTACTAAAGTATAAAGCTAAAACCTCGTCCTTGCTTTAAATTGACTGCCCTTCATGCCACCAACGATGACACGGATGCCTTGCGACTCTTGCAAGTCCCGGGAGGAAAGGCACGTCGAGGATTTCTTTGTGAAATGCAGCGGAGCAGGATGCGGACTCGTCTGGCACGGAGGCTAGTCCTATCTCTCATCCAACCATGTGTTCCTCCTAACGTCAGACGGCTTAGATTGTCTATACAACAAAATATCCGCGAACGAAATCATGCATAGAAATAGGAAAACAGTAGAGAAGGCTGAAGGAAGTTGGCACGACTGGAAATGCAGAAAGTGTCGTGGAATAGGACCCGAAGGGCGGCAGCACAGACAGAAAAAGGAGAAAGAGCCTAAAAGTAAGTTATATCTCCAGTTGGCAAATATAGGATTAATTAACGTCATGTTCCGTGGTACAGTTATTGATCTAACGTTGAGCTCGGATTCTGAACCTGAGACTACTCCTGCTGGAGGTCGTTTAAACCAGGCGCAGTCGGCTGCCCTGCCAGGTCGAATCGTACCCGCCACTGCCAGCATCGACCTCAGGCCAGTAGTGGAACCTCAAGAATTGAACATCAACCAAGATACACTCAACCTACCGCAACATCTACACATGCATCACCACAGCACACCCACCTTGGACGACCTCAGGCTCGAAGACGTCATGCCTGCGCCTCCTCCTTTCCCATTCCCCGAACCTACTCCCTTTGATCGTCCCCTAGAGCAGCCAGACATCCCTCAGCCGTCAACCCACAAGCCCCCCGCTTTACGGACCCACCACCGATCGATTGTGGGGGAGCGCATGCTCAACGTTACTGTTTCTTCTAGGGTTGTCAAAATGATTGGATTGAAGAGGCTTGCCGCCTGTGGATGGAGGTGCGAGGGCCGGGATGTTCAGAGTGGTAGGTGTTATAAATCCTCCTACACCTCTTTGCACTAATGGTCCCTTTGCACTATGGCAGTGTCGGCCGAACCAGAGCCCCGCCCTCAGTATTCAAAAATCGAGAAAGGAAAGGGTCGAGCACCTGGGGAACGTCCTAGAGATTGGACTCCCCTCGTTCGAAGAGAACTGGAGATGGCTAGGCTAGCCGAGCAAGAGGCCCTAGTTAAACCAGACCCTCTCCCTGCCATGAAACGAGAAGTCTACCTGGTACCGCCAACACCAGCAAAAGTAGTCGACTATATCCAAGACATCCATCCTCCTCGACAAGACCGTAAACGAAGAGCAAAGGTGCGAGAGATGGGCGTAAAGCAGGAAGAACAGGATTTCTCTCTGGGGTGATGCCTAGTGCCCAGTGCTGTAAGGCGATGCTATCGTCTGATTATTTTCTTTGGTATTTAAATGCGTGTTGTGAATATATGTAGGAACGAATTCCTTGTATCATTCAACCCCGTTGTGACGGCACGTGCCAGCATTTCAGCCTAGCTGGGCGATAATGCCATCTTGTATTCAACTTCCACATTAGTGAGAGCAGTGTCCCCTTTCACCTCGACCTGTTTTGACCCCCCATCGCAGACAAAATGAAGAGCATCCTCGTGGTCGGTGCAACAGGTCAACAAGGCAGTAGTGTCGTCCGAGCGCTATCCCAATCCGGGAGATATCACGTCCTCGCCCTGACGCGCAACACTTCGTCCCACAAAGCTCAGCAGCTCGCAGCGCTATCGAACGTGCAATTGGTATCAGCAGACCTCAACCACATCGATCAACTCCGGACTGTCTTTCTCGAAGCTAGGGATTCTGCTGAAGGGTCGATCTGGGGTGTGTTTGTTGCTCTCGCATTCCCAGGACTAGGAGTCAACGCAGCGGAGGAAGAGAAGCAAGGAAAGGTGCGCTCATAGTATAATAAACTACGAAAGAAATAGAACTAAAATGTATTTAAGACTGTCGCCGACATAGCTGCCGAATTTGGGGTCGATTCCTTTATATATACTTCTACAATCAAGTATCTTCCCGAGGAGGAGCACGCACCCGAGCCTGGGCTCGACCGCCATGCAAAGGTATTGATTGAAAATCATGTGCAAAGTCTGGATTTCTCTTGGACGTACGTGTGTAACTCTTAATTTTATGAACAAGAACTGAAGTCTGCTTGGTCCCTAGCATACTTCGCCTCGGGTTTTTTATGGAGAACCTCAGTCCAGGTATGATTGGAAGAATGACGGAGGGAATGCTCCGATATTGTCTAGCGCCTGAGGTCAAGGTTCAAATGATAGTAAGCATCTGGATATCTCGCCCCATCGGGTTGTACTAACCAAGAAGGCTTCTTCAGGCAGTTGAGGACGTAGGTCCTATCTCTTGCGCTGTCTTTGACGTAGGTTATGAGAAGCTAATATGGAATTGGTGCGCATTTACTAACACTTCCAAACTAGGACCCTCCAAAATTCAGGCGCAAGGCATTGGACGTAGCCGGGGGTAGCTTAACAGCAGAAGAACGAAATCAATCTCATATTCGAGCGACAGGACATCCCATTCCCAGTGTTCCCGGATATGTCATGTCCGTGCTTCATTGGCTCAACCACCACGTCCAAGGAACGTGAGTTGGCATCTTGACATTCCCTCACATTCTGCGGTGACACGTTTCACCGCATTAGGATGCAAGAACTGCGCTTAGCCGACCAGACGCGGAGACAGGACCCAAGAGGATACGATGCTAATCTACAGGAAGTAGCCAGCCATGTGAAGCTGACCACGTTTGAAGAGTGGGTTCGGGAGGCGCACGAGGAAACTGGAAAAGAGGTGAACTTGAATGGCGTATCTCTCTGGAGTTTGATCACCGGAAAGTTATAGCCAAATTCCGAGACAACTTACAAGCGTTCTTTAGATAATGGTTGCCATAATTTATCCCATTGTCTCTATTTGTGATTCTACAACGGAGTGTTGGGTGGCGCGGGAGCGTGATACGCTTTGTGTCAGCCACATTCTCGTCGAACAATCAGCAGTGTTGCTACGAGGTCCAACGTGCTCCCAGTCACGGCTGTCTCGCCTACTCCAGCCGGAAATGTTCTTCCCACCGTTCGACCGCGTGACATGTCACCGAAGCCGTATTTCTTTCCCATACAGCGATCCGAAGCGCATAGTTTGGGATTTCTCAGCGCTGGAGGCTGTTTTTAGCAGCTACGCATATGAGCACCTGCGCACCTGCGCAAATCTTCCCCTTTGCCGGTCATATGGTCCTCTTCTCTGCAAAGCAGCTGAACCGCGCGTCGCGCGGTACACAGATTTCCTCAGCTGCAACGCACTGCTTCCATGGCAGGTGAGCTGCAACTATACTTGCCGAACGTCTATCAACCCGCGTATCGGCAATGCGACGAAACATAAAGGAAAGCCGGGATAATAAGGTAGCAGCACCCCCGTACTTTCTCCCAAGTCAAGGTCCTCGTCGTGCAGGCTAGCTCGTTCAATCCCCACCCCCTTCGTTCACGTCTGCCATGATTTCTGCTTTTGCCGCACTTGCCCTCGCTGGCGTTGTTTTGGCCGCCCCAGCTCCGATTGAGCGTAGCACGACGGTCTCGGTCGTATCCGCTGCTACCATCTCAACTTATGCGCCTTTCACGCGTCTTGCGTCTGCGGCGTACTGTAGCGCCGCGGCTACTTGGACTTGTGGTCGGTTTGGGCATTTGAAAAGTATAATGTATGCGCTAACACCACACTTATATAGCTGCATGCGCGTATGTTCCTGGGGTTGTCCCTTACGCGACAGGCGGAGATGGAGACGCAGTGCCAAAATGTATGCAATATATATTGACGCCCCTCCTGTGTCTAATACTTATACTTCAATGACTAGGGTATGTGGCTTGGTGGCCTGCTCAGTCCACCGTCGTCGTTGGACACCAAGGCACCGACCCGACGCAATTGTGAGATTCGAATTTCTTTATTGAACCCTGAATTAAATTAATATTTTGCCTTCTAATTAGCGAGTCTCTTTTGACCGATGCGGAGATTGCCAAGGACCCTCTGTCGACCACCTTATTCCCTGGAGTGTCCAGCTCCGTGCAGGTATGCTACCCGTCACCTAGATTGTATAGAGACAATTTATTAATATCATTCGCTCCAGGCACACGCTGGATTCCTGAAGGCGCACGCAGCTTCGGCACCTGCAATTCTAACCGCTGTTAAAAAGGCCCTGAGCGACCATGCTGGCACAAAGGTCGCGGCCGTCGGACACTCGCTTGGTACGCACATAAAGTTCTGCAAAGCTGGATTGAATTTACCTATAATTCTTCCCTAGGCGGCGCTATTGCTACCTTGGACGCCTTGTATTTTAAACTTAACTTGCCCTCTACCGTGGCGGTCAAGGCGGTTACCTACGGTCTCCCGAGGGTACGTAATCCCCCGAGCCCTCATCTCAGATTCATGCTCACCCTCAGATCAGGTCGGAAACCAAGACTTTGCCAACCTGATTGATTCCAAGGTCAGTTGATCCAGCTGAAATCAGGGCATTGTCCTAACGCACGCATACGCAGATTACGGACTTCACGCACATCACAAACGAGAAAGATCTCGTTCCTATTATTCCTGGCCGGGGGCTCGGGTTTGTTCACCCGAGCAATGAAAAGCACATTGTTTCCGCTGGCCAGTGGTATGCCTGCGCTGGTAAGCCTAAACAATATCCCGTGTTACATTCTGTGACACTCGCTGACCTTTTTTCAAATAGGACAAGACAACACCAGCGTGGACTGCTCGACCGGAGCCGTGTCTAACATCTTTGTTGGAAACACCGATGATCATCTCGGGCCATATGAGGGAATTTACATCGGGAGCGATTATTGCTAGATTGCGGGTTTAAGCATAGAATGACCGTCTGTGGCTGTGTATCATTTCTTTTGGGTTAAATGTGATTATCTTTGGATTTGATGTGGCTGTGTCTTCTGAGCGCGGTTTATTTGAGCATCCGGCGCCCCGCCTCCACCTGCTTCTGCCGAGGATTTTCGGCCTAGCTGCCGTTTCAGCCTGCGCCAATCATTAACTTGCCCTTGGTCACCCTCGAAAAATTGCCTGCTACGGATACGAAATAAATTCAGCTCATTTTTCCCGCGTAAGCTCGCAAGACACCGATGAAGCCGACCTCTCTGCCGAACCGGGCCATCAAACCCGTACAGGCGCAAACCTGGGACAACATTATCTGCCGAGGTGTTACCGACGGGTAGTGTATAACTTGTTTATGACAGTGATTCGCGGGCATTCGTTTGTCTAATGTAATAGTTCAGTCGGCCGACAACACATTTTGCAAATATCGCAAACGAACAACGCGCTCAACGTGATTGAACCAGCAGGCCTCGTCGGACCGAGGGTTAGAACCCAAGTCGCCCAGTCCAGCATTTACTCGGGTGTTCGCCTTGAAGACGTGCTCGACAAGGGTTCAATATACCATGTGTATCGATAGAGTATAGCTGGGAACGTGATTTGCACACGAAGGTTTGATGTATTCTTCATCGGCAGTCCAGGCTGTTCGCTCGTCGGCGACGGGAACGGGCGTGCGTATCGATGGACAACGAGGTGAGATGAGGCCACGTCGTGCTTGGTATCGTCGCGCATCTGCATCTGCATCGGGAGGGCCGGGACGGCAAAGGATTGGGCGGCAAGTAGCCTGGACTTTGTTGTCTGATCGGGTAGTTGGGTTTGCGGTTGTTGAGCCACCGTGTGCTATTTTGGCGTTTGTTTGAATGGGCCAGCTGGTGTGGATGGTCCGAAATGCCGCTGCGAGTCACTTGGGACGCTGGAAGGTGAAATAAGGGGCGCATATAACGAGTATAGTGCCCGATGAATGGTCCCACTGTGGCTAAGCTGCGAACAAGTCATCCAAGCCGATGTCGAAAATAGGAGCTGTTCGAGCACAGAGGTCATGCGGTACCTGGAACAAGGCTTGAACAGTTTGGGCTACTGCCGAGGAGAAGGGTAAACCAACAAAGGCTAGTAATCGCGATTGCAAGGTTAAGTATCGGGTACTCTGTTCGCAGCATCTAATACTACAGCAGGCTCGCTGAGGCAGTTCGCGTCTGAACCCGTGGTGTTGGAATATATGTTGTCCTGACTAGCTTACCAGTAGGAAGAGAAAACGAAGAATACCGCCCTGCGCAATTAGGGCACACAGCTCAATCCGTTCGACGAGGTCCAGGAACATCACGGTAAGTTAAGTAGGCGTTGATCTGCCCGACATTGCTTACCTGTTTAGTGATGTTGCCTCGTGCGCAAGATTCAACCTAAAGACAAATGTAATTCCTTGGTGGCTCGATATGCTGCGGCTGGCGATCGTCAGATAGCCCAGCACTTGAACAGGAGTATGCCCTTGCTTGGGCGGACTTCCTTCAGCTGCATTCGTTCAAAAAGGCACCGTATCGCAGAGACCATATGCCTGCCTTTCTTGTATGCGCACCACATGACTGTTATATATCTGTTCCTAGCGAAGAGGTGAAGGTTCACAACATCTTCGGCCGTGATTGCACGTGTACCTGTCTCCCGCTATGGCTCGGTCGAAAGCATGTGTCGGTGTGGGCTTGCAGGGGGGCGCACGGTTGGCCGAAGTCAGGGCGCCCAACACTGACAGACTTGGAATTGCGAATCATGACGTGAGATCGCCGACTGCTTTTCACATGTGATGGCAGCCACCGAGCGCAACACTTCAATTGCAAGCTTGACATGGGAGCGGTCATGAGAACAGCCGATGCGTGATAAACTTTACGAGCGCTGTTGCGCCGGAGCTCTAAACCCATGCCATTCAGTGGAAGCTATAGCGCGCAATGTTCACGAGATGTGCTAGTGATGGGCATTTCGCCAGCGCATGGCAACCGCTGATGTGTTGGAGGTCATGGGTTGCTGAGCAGAACAACCGCACACGGATGTGATGTTGCAGCACCAACGCTCCACCCGGCGCTTGGGCGTGACTCCAAAACGAGCAGGGGGAAACTCAGTAATTTGGCGAGAGAAGAACAAAAATGTCCGAAATCGAAGCCGTGTTCGGGCGCACGAAATGTGATATCCGGGAATTCTAGAGGTTATGTTCAGAAGAACACTTGCCGGGGACACTTAGCAATACGCGAGTCATGGGGCGCGCTTGCTCACAGCACGGGTTCCGGGCCGCACTGGGCGCAGCAAGCTAGAGACAAGGGGGAAAGGCAGTCGATGCCCACTGAGGATGGGTAATCAGGCAGTGGAAGCATTAGTGTGGAATGATTTATTCATCAGAATTGCAGAATTGTTGGTCCGACCGGCCGTGTCGGAGGTGGCCGGAGACCGCATGTGGCGCTTTGCTTGTATTTGGCTCACCGCTGGATCTGCTCTGGTTCTCTGCTCGACAACTCTCAGCCATCACTCTGCTCCACCTCCGACCCCAGACGACACCCCCTAGACCGCGTCGATCTCCCCTGCCCCTACAGCGCCAACGACCCCCACCGCAACCCCGGCGGTTCACTCACCCAGCCGCTGCGCGTGCCCAACCATAAACGGCCAGAGACCTGTGACCTGTGTTGTGCGTGTTCGAGCGCCCGAGTTGACTGCACATCGACCTCGTGCGTTCCAGATACTGCACCGTCGCGTGGCTCTCTGTACGTGCTCTTTCCCTCCTGATCACAGCCCACCCATCCACCCCGCAATTCTCGCCTGATTCCTCAGACTCATTTCCTGGTTCCCATGTAGTTCAACCCCGCGAATTTAGTGTCCCCCCACCCCGTAGCCCTCCATGGCTCAGTACATCCCCGGCAGCTCAGTTACCCTATCTGCCTCCATCTCTGCCCTCGCCCACCAGCCCGTTGCCGATGATGCCCACGTCGTCAGCAACCTCCCCCTAATATGCGTCGATTATCTTAGTCACAACTGGCAGGAGGAGGACGTATGGAAGAGCTGGCGCAACATGACGCGGCACAAGCACGAGATCGCCAACGGTGTCCGCCTCGAAAATGCGAGTTGGCGTACCTGGTGGAAGCAGCGCAATAAGCTACGGACAATCAGCCCCGAGACCCTCAACTGGTGAGTGTCATTTCTGTCACTCCTTTTGGATGCTCAGCGCTCTGCTCGGTTGTGCATGCGTCGTTACCATTTTCCGTTACATGATTTGGAGCATCCGCCTTATCTACCCTTTCCTTCGATCGAACCGTGTCTATCTACATTTATTAACACGTCACATATTCGTCTAGGCTCAAAGACAGTGATGTCACCTGGTTGTACGGTCCGCTTCATACCGCGGAGCCAGTTCCGCCGCACAAGGAGCCAACCTTGTCCGACAAGCTCGATCTCGTAGGGGCGACCGGCAAAAAAACCATTCTCAAGCACCGGACAATTGCCGAGCTGCTATCTTTACCTCGTCCCTCGTCTCCCATCCTCGAGGCTTCCGACTTGACAGACGGCGATGATCTCCAGTTTGACGAGGACGGTCAGATCAGACCACAACTTCTCCACACGAAGTCCGACACAAATATCATCAGGCGCTCAAACAGCCGCAGGATATCACCTCCTCGAGTTGTCGTCGGCATGGACGCCCTTTCCAACTCCCAATCTAGCTCGATACCTACGATTGAAGTTAACACGCTAGGGAGCATCGGTTCTCGTGGGAGCGACTCTTCTAATTCGCCTCGGGGCGGTTCCTCGGATCTGGAGAGTAACAGCGGCGGCAGCAACCGAAGACATATTCATTTCAACACGTTTGTCGAGCAATGCATATCGATCGACAAGCCTCGAGGCTCGACTGCCGTTGATCAGGATTCGGACGAGGAGGATGAAGCAGACGATGATATTCTGGAAATCCGCTCAATAAGTGGCTCGAGTACGACTTCAGTGCTCTCTCAACACAGCCGCCCAAGCTTTACACGCCGCGACTCCAATGAGAAAGATTTGATTAGCATCGCCCCCATTGCCCCCACGATCCTCAAATCCTCCGAACTCCACCCTGCGCCAAGTCCTGCAGTCGTATTCGTACCTCCGACTGGTTCGCTATACGAGGGCGAGCACCACGTGTTGCAATATCATGCGACCCAGCAGAAGTCGCCTAATTATGCTCCACCCGTTCCTGCAAGTGTGATTGATTATAATTCGTCTTCTTCTGCCTCGTCATCCGTATCGTCACATTCGCAGTGGGAGGACGAAGAAGAGGACTATGGCGTTGGGTTCGACTACTTTAGTGGTCCGGATCTTGGCGTTGGGCAGGAGTACGATACACCTTCCGACGGTCGAGCGAGCTCGTACTCTCCCCGTGGCCAGAGGAACCGCGCGGCTCCGTCTGTGCCTACGGACGTGTCTACTACGCCTACTCAGTCTGACTCGCATTTAGCGAACAGCGTCGCTGCAGCCTTTGCCAGCCGTAACGACCAGGATAACGAGGACGCGCTCACGCACTCTTCCAATTCCTCTAATCAGTCCGACTCCACCGTACAGCCACCTGCTGTTTCTGGGCCCCGCTCTCCAGTCGTATCTAACGGGCGAGCGCGCGTATCGCTCCCCTCTGCGCCCTCTCATTCTCCTCCGGCGCGATCTCCTCCGCGACCTGGACGCAGCATATTAAAGAACGCGGACGCCGGCAACGCCACTCCCATCGCATATCGCGCCTCGTATGAATCTCCCCCAGACTCGTCTTATCTCTCGCCCTCTGATCTCCGCGGGAGGTCATTATCACCCGGAGGTGAGGAGCGCGGGAGGTCCAACGTACGGACCCCGCCTGCGATAGAGGAGAGGGAACGGAGCTCGAGCCGTGGGACAAGCAGTCCTATCGGCTCTGTTTCGCCAAACTCGTCCAGGCCTGGTTCGGCTCTTGGCAGGAGGCGCGCGGAGCGGGGTGGTGCGGTGTCGGGAGAAGAGGTTGCGCGTACGGTGCCCATCGGAGTCGTTGCCAATGCGATCGTGAGTTCATCCGGGGTTTGTCTAAACAGCCGGAAACCAAAGTTTGCCCAGGGATCGGCGAGACCTAGTCTGGTCATCAACCACTCGCCTGTGTCGGCCAAGGAAGGTGTGGAGACTACGAGTGGGAGCGTTGAGGAGGGGATGACTGGTGTGGAGCTGGAACGCAGGCGGGATGATTTTTGGGCGGATTCGACCGAGTTTGTTCCTCCACCCGTCGCGCAGGTGTTATCCAAGGAGGCGTCGCGCAAGGCTGCTGACGACAAGGCTCACGGAGAAGACGAGATCGACGGTGATGGCATGCAATACAGCTTTGACAAGGGTGCGAACGCGGGTGCCAACAAGACGCCTGCCAATTCTCCAGTCACCTTGCGATCCCGTCCGTTGCCGTCCGAGGGCGACATGGCGAGTCGGTTGCCTCACATCTCGACTCCGCTCCCGCCTGGCCCCATGCATCCGCATGCTACCACGAGTCTCGGAGCGCAGGGCAGGGACAAGGAGAAGCTCGGAGAGCGGGATGAAGACGGCACGTTAGTTGGCCGTGCGGTGGATATGGTGCATTCTGCCCGGGGAATACTTGGTGCGATCTGGAGCGGGCGCGGCCCTGTCCCCGCCGAGTAGGTTATAGTTGAGGTTTAGAGCTCATTTTCTTTTTATTCGATGTAAGCAGCCTGCGTCCAGTGCTTGTAGCTTTGCTAATAATGTTTCATAGACACTCGCCATGCACTCTACTCGTTCACAATTGTTCTCCTCATTGTTTGTTCATTATTTTTGCGAGTGTTCCCTTTCTACTGTCCATATTCTTTTCTTTTCGTGGTGCTCTACATGTTCAAGTTCGTGTGCATTACTGCGTTCTTATGTATGAAATACAGCACGGGGTGGCGACTGAAGCGTATGCTAGATTCCTTGTCTTTTCTTTCTTGTTCTTTTCTTTTTCTCTCACAAGCTTGGTGTAGCCATATGGACTCGTCCATGAAAGTACAATCTTTATCCTCGATATGCTTTTCGTACACATCAGCATCTGAAAATACAAATGGGCTTTACTACCTCAATTCCGATGAGCCGAAGTCAAGTCGATTCAATTAATGACGCACACAATCAGCAGATCTGGGGCGCAGATCCGAGCCACCGACGTCGTTGAATGGCCGTGGCGTCCCGCTCGCCAGGGCTGCGGGCTTGTGGACGCGATTTCGGATTCACGATCTCGGTTGGACGAAAGCGGAAGTCCTAGGAAGGTGGCGGGACCGAGACGGGTGATAGCTCTCGATTAGGGGGTTTCTCCTCGTTCCCTTGCTCGATGCACATGAATGCCCTGTAGCGCAGGTGAGCATGTGAGAGTCGCGCGGGCCGTGAAATTTGCCCAGGCTATTTCATCCGGCAATGTAAGATGTGCAATGACAAGAAATATATTATGCGTTATTGAACAAGGAAAAAAACGTGTGCTGTCATGCGACCACCGACGTCAGAGGCACATTCCATGGGGATACGAAGCATGTGGGGAAGCGGGCATCATGGCGATTTTCTGCTTGCCGGGGATTTTGGTGAGTGGAGCATGGTGATGTTGGGCCGAGCAGGTGGGTGCACGCGCGGGACGGGAGGAACGGCACTCATGAGAATCGACAGAACGTCTGGTCGTCCCGAGTCTGAGTCCGAATCTAGATCTGAATCTGAGTCTGAGCTCGAGGACGAGGTGGAGGATTCTGTGTCTGATAGGCCGGAAGAGTCGGAGTCTGTGCTTTGTGGAGGACGGTTCGCCCGGGATTCGTATACGCCGAGGCCTAAATTCTAATCATAGGACATAAATGCTAAAGTAAGGGCAGTATCGGGCCGGGTTTCACTCGCCATCTCGATGTATTCTTGAGTTTCAGGATTAAGATGCTCGATATCAAGACCTGTGGGATCTGCCTCGGCCCTCTGCTGTAACTCGCTAGTGGATTGTTCCATCGCAGGGAGAAAAGACTGGAGGCGCTGCATTACTAGCATGAATGTGTTATGGTACTGCAAAGTTGAGATAAATGCAAACATGATGCTTACAGTCAGGATTAACTGGGAGAGACAAGCCGCGTAGCTCGTCTAGACTCCGAGGTGGCAGCGTCACAGGTTGCTTAGCCCGGGTTGGAGAACTATTTAATAGGTCTTCTACCTTTGGCCGGACAGGCGTTAGTGGATATGCCGAGTGCGGCGAAATGAAGGTGGGAGACTCACACACCCGACTTGTCCGAGTTGCGGGTTCTGGTGAGAAATCCAGGAGGGTTTGGGATGGGGCTTTGCCTTTGTCCATAGCTATCAGTTGTGTGGGCTAGATAGGTTGTGGTGATAATCCGCAGACGAAGTACGTGGTCGAAGGGGTCATCCAAGTTTAGTTATCAAATTTTGGGTTTAGACCTAAAGTAACAGTCACGTGATCGCGTAGAAATAAAACGCGTGAAGTTGAACAACAATGACGCACAGGTTCGTAGCTGTGTGAGGCGGTAGCGGGCCGACAAGAGCGTCTCTGTGCGTGTCGTGAAAGAACAGGAGGTTATTTCGAGGTTGTCGGGTGGAGAGTACGGCCAACATCCCTGAGGTCGCTGTCGCTTCCAGCACGTGTCAGGGTGCACTCCAGTACAGAGGTGTTCGTTCATCATTCCAGCAGAATGAGTTTACAGTACGCTCTAGTGTGGGATCTCCGCCTGGAATCCAGCGCATAGACTGACTTGCTGGCGACGAGGCCACTCAGGGGCTGTTTGGCGGTCCAAGGGCGGCATATGTCCCAATGTAGATATGTCCAAACAATGTTCCCATCTTCTCATCCACTCCAACTCTACCGTGTACGCGCACTTGTATATTCTTGTAAACTCGTGTCTTTCTACCATTCCATACCTCCCGTACAGTGCACATATACTACTTTTGGCCGGTCCCAGCTATATTAGGTCAGACTGGCCTCCCTTCTGCCGCATCAGAAAATGTCACCAGTTTCCCCCACCACAACCTCCATCCCTCCCGGTGGCCATCCGTCCCAGGAGGATCAGCGTTTACCTCCATCTCCTCCCAAATCGCCCGAAGACTTGAACGGTCTGCCTGCTCGCCAGTTGAACAAAATTCTCCATCAGATCCAACAACGCGCCTCTCCCACCACTTCCTCTGAACTATCATTCCCTCTTGCATCATTTTTTGAACAGTCCGTTTATTCACCCACAAGCTCGAACACAGCACCTCTTTCTCCATCGACTTCGGAGACCGTTCGCGTCAAATCTGAAATTTGCTCACCCCCTGTGTCGCTCCGGCCATCACCATCTCCCCCCGATAACGAGGACCAAACCCTTCAGCCACCTTTGGCCTTCGCTGCATCGTCAAGAGTATTCGCGACAAGCTCTCACGAAACCTCACAGGACAGCTTGCTCAACCGGATCGGAGAGTCCCCGTCGTCACCAACAGCACGCGCTCTTCGCAGCCTGGGGCTTACTCGCGCGGATCTCGCACAACACGCCCAACGAATGAAGTCTTTCCTAGGTGCAGGCGGCCGCCGTGGCTTTCCTACTGCCGCAGATCTTGCCAGCGTAGACGTCAAGTCCGAGGCAACCGACTCGGAGATGTTGTTGAGTTTATCATCGGCCTCGGTTAGTGTCTCACACAAAGCGATGTTTCGGAAAGCTGAAACCGGTTTCCTCTTTAGAGCATGAGAAGACAAGCTTCGGTCGTTTCATACACATCGTCCGTGTGTACAACAACGACGGCGACGGACATGTCCCGAGCATCGTCTAGCTACCCAACTGGGCCATCAACCAACACATCTTTTGATACGACTCCTTCAAGAGAACGTCGCGCTCCTCGGGGCCGCACTGTATTGCCTCCGCTTCCACCATCGTCACCCCCGCCAATGCTTAGTCCTGTCCGCTCCGGTGAATCAAATAGGACCGGCATCAACTCATCACCAATTAGGAGTCCCTTGGCATCTCCGGCTGAGGCTGGTCCTGGCCGAAAGTATGAACCCGGTGAATACACAGGCGGAAGCGACACCCCATATGTTTTGCCACCTGGCCCTCGTACTTCCGAAAAGCCTTCTGCATCGTATGCAGCACTTATCGGCCAAGCAATCATGAGCGCGAATCCCGGCTCAGATGGCAGAAAGAAACTCACGCTCGCCCATATTTATGCATGGATTTCAGCAGCGTGGCCTTTTTACAAGCCTGGAGAAGCTGGTATGTCCATTGACGTATACGAGAGCCATAGTTCTAACCCGCTTAATTCCAGGCTGGATGAATTCCATTCGTCATAATCTTAGTCTGAATGACTGCTTTGTCAAGATCAAGCGCGATGGACGTGAAAAAGGCAAAGGCAGCTTTTGGAGGTTTGTGATCCCAGCATTCTACGTTATTCAAAACTAAGCCATGTCAAATAGCATTCGACAAGGAGACGAAGACATGTTTGCGAACGGGGGATTCGTTCGGCGAAACTCAAATGCCAAGAAGCGGAAAAAGGAAACTACTCCCGCCAACGATGCGAGCGAGCTTCAACCAGCAGATCCTCCCAAGAGGCACAAGAGCAACCCGGCCACGGGTTCTGGCGCAGCCTATGTATATGAACCGCCGCAATATCCTCCGTTGCCTGGTACCTCGCGTTCGTCGGCCGCCGCGTCCACTTCTGGGGCTTCTGCTAGTCAGCCCCCCGCAAAGCGAACCCGCGGTGCTCCGCCAGCTGCTCCGGTCAACAAGAAGTACTACAGGTCTCCGCTAGGCCATCATATGCCGTCGTCTTCTCCCGCTAGACACGAAAGTGGTCGACAAGAGCGCCGACGCGAAGCTGAAGACGCTGCCTCCAAGTTGACACCGAGCGTAGCTTCGAGCCCACCCCTGGAAGACTCTTCTGTCTCCTCAAGTCCCCCTCCCGTGTTGCAGCCGGCTACGCAGCAGGTCGAGGCGCCTACCGAGTATCCAACGAAATCTGGACTCATGGATATGGTTATCAACAATTCGGCCAAAAAACGCAGGGTCTCTGGCGGGGCTACCGGGCCCGCCAGAGTTGGCGCATTGGGCAACGGATCCCCTGTGATGAAGAGAAGACCAAATGGAGTTGAGGTACGCGTCTCACGTTGATTACCTTGCCAATACTAACAACCATTTAGGAGGAACCAAAAACCATTTATCCAGCCTCTATGCTAAGCCGCCCTAGATCTCCGACTCAACATATCAACCCACGAGCGACACTCAAGACACGGTCTGACTTGCCAGCAAGAGGCGTTGAAACCAAGCCGATTCACAATACACGCACGGACGATTTGGGAGCCAGCTCGCGCCAAGCACCGGGCCCTATTACCCCGCCTTCACATACCACTCCTGAAAGATCTGGCTCGGATCGCCCCGGTCATTTTGTCGCGTTCAAACCCTCAGATATCATTCCCAGCACCCCACCACGTACTCTGGCTCCACTCACAATGGCCACTTCAGCAGAACGTACGCCATTGTCCCACGCCGCCCTTCATATGTCGCCTTCGCGCCCATCGGACCTATCACACTTCAAGAATTCCGTCCATCCCCCTTCAGCTTCCTATCGTGACTCTAGCGGGCTCCCTATGGAGTTTCGCACACCGATGGGACGAGACATTAGACGCGTTCCCTCGCTGAGCGGGGTAATGCTCGCGATGCCTACAGACTCCCCGTTGCGCACGCCGCTTGGATATGGAGGCGCGAGGGACATCAACGACCTGAACTCGGGATGCGCAGAAGAACTCATGACGAGTCCCACGAGGCGGTTGACTGTCACCGGACCTGGCGACGAACAGAGTCCCTCGATGTTGTTTGGCGGGATGTACAGAAGCCCTGACGGAACATGGGGACCTCCTCCGAGTTTGAACTGGTGATCTGCTCTTCTTGGTTGTTACGTTTTCGTTCATCTTTCGACTCACCCCGACATTTTTTCTTATCTGTCACGTCATTTGAGACCTATATGCTGCCTTTATATTTGTTTTTCGGTCATTCACGACCTGTCTCTTTACCCCTATCTCATATTTCTGTATCAGTATGTCTCTTGTAGGAGCTGCATCAGCCTGAAACGATCAATCCATGCGCACTTTTCATCTCAGGGACATCCAATTGGAAATCATTCTTGAACTACCCACTCCCAACATCAATACCCGACGTTCTGAAAACTAACACTCGCTGCTGGAACTTTTGACACTGCTGTATGAACGGATAGACTCTTTGAATAGACGTGGGTTTAGAAAAGATGGACGATGAGTTATGGGAGAACCCAGTATGTCGAATAGCCTATAATAGCTTCGGGTCCGATTTGACAATAAAATATCCCACAGATCACTCATAAACGTAAATCTAAACGAGTCAAGAGGGAATACACTTCTTCGCCGAGTCTAGCAGATTCAGAAGATGCCAACGAAATTGATGACTTGCCACTACGACAGGCGACTTTGTTTCTCCAATCGGCGCGCACGTTTCCTTCGTCTCAGCTCTTGGAAACAGAAGCAGACTCCGTTGGGTTTGAAGCGACGAGTTCTTTGCTCATGGACGATTTTCGAGACACTCGACACAGAGCAGAAACTGCAGCTGCTGTTCGGAATGATCATGTGAGTCAAGCTAGGCATTGTCCAAGGTTCCACTTAATGTTTTGCAGGGGCATCTAGTTCGCCTACTATCTCGTCTTGAGAAGGATCAACTTTTGTGGGATATTGCTCAAAAGCAAAGCTCGTCAGCGTCGACAGCGTCCGAAAACATTTTGTTCCGCCGCTTGAATTACCAAGTACATCACTACTCTCGCAATCGTTTCTAAATTAATACAATCTCAGGACAGACCCAAAAAATTCTACGTCCCGAACATACTCCAGAGCAAATCCCATTCTCAAAGCCACTGCCTCCAACAACTGATATTCCATCCCCATCATCGGATATACTAGACGGCCTGTATTCCATCAAGAGCACGCCTTTTGAAACCTCTTTTGCATCTCGACTCTACGAGGGTCTATCATCACCCGCGACCGTTTTCTTCGAAGACTGGGAGACCATGTCACCTTGGATGGAACTCATGGCCGACCTCATGGACCACTACCGCATATCCCAGTTCGTTCTGCTTTCATACGGGATAAGTTCGCAATTCTAACAATAGGAGCCAGTCCGGGTCATGAAATCGACAAGTATAACTGGGCCCCAATCACATATACTCCTATATATGCGCATCATCTCTCTCAAGTACATGACCTCCTTGAGCGCTCCTTCTGGCCGGGAATTGATGGTGGGTAGCTATACAAGACATTGAAAACAGCAGACCTGACACTTCCTAGTTTCGGACTCCGTGAAATGGGAGCCAAAGCAGTGCAGTGTTGTAGCATTGTACAAGCAACTCGTCGTTGGCTGTGCTTTCCTCAGCGAGACCATGGACCCATATGTAACCTATATCACCGTACGGGCTGGTTGGGAGAGCGCTGGGATAGCAACGTCAGTGTGCTTTCATCCCTCTTTTGCGCATCCGGTTAACAGTATAATGGCGTTAGTTTTATGCTTTACCATTTGATCAAAACAAATCCGAACCATGATATATCACTGCATGTTTCAGCAACTAATCCAGCCATGGTAAGCCTTTCACCCCGACCAGGTAGAATTACTCATTCTAACGGATTATCAGCTGCTTTACAACAAGTTCGGGTTCAAGGCTGAGGAATTCGTGGTTGGATTTTATGACGATTACTTGGATAGTCAAACGAGGTTATGTAAAAACGCATTGAGACTTAGATACAGAAGATAATAACAATATACACTCTCGGATCATGGAGCCTACAGCCGGGGTTTCTTGGTATTCCTGTCGCTGTCCTGTCGATCCAAAGTGTTAGGCAGGCTATCGCTCGACGGATGCTTGCGCGTGGACACAGGCGCACTATTCGGCCGCTGAGGAGCAACAGATCCCAATTTGTTAAGTGTAGGCGGAGGATCCCGTAAAGCCCAGGTCCCGCCCTCTCCTCCTGGAAACATCCAGACATGACTGCTGAAGTTGTGAGTACAGGCAAGGCAGGCGCAGTATTTTATACGCACTCTTGATTATATGACTTAGTTGGTCGGATTTGGGATTTTAGTGGTCGGGCCGCGGTCGCGGTCCCGTTGCCCGCAGTCCCGTTGCTGGCGGATTTTGTGGTCGCACTGGGGAGTGTCCAACCGAGCCTATCACAAAGATATTCTACAACACGGTCGGCATCCCCAAGGAGGACAACCTGTAATAACACATTAGATGAAGTGTGGGATTAATGATTGAATTTCACTAACATCAGGAGTGACATGTGGAACTGGCGTTTTATTTATCAGAACCTGCAAAACACGAATTCAGCAAGGAGAACAGATGAACTTGGATAATGGTACCTGCGGAACCGAGTGTGGAACATGCGCTATACGTCATGGTGAGTTCATGTAATACACATATGCAACTTCAAACTTACTGAGGATTTCGGAAACTGGAGCAACCTAAGCTCGGGGGTAAGGTGAACATGCCACTCTCGTGTGCTATTCGATAACTCACCTTCAAGGATGTCCCAATAACCAACAGGAGGTCGACCTCCTCGCGATCTTTGAAAAGGTAGTGGTCAAAGTCGTCGGTAAGTGGCTCTCCGAAAAAGACAATGTCTGGCTGAAGATACAATGAGAAACCTGACGACCATTAAACCTTGAACGCTCACCTTCATGATCCCCCTCGGAAGTGGAGGAGTGGGTATGTCCAAATCATCATCTTCATCTCTTTGTTTAGGATTCCAAACGTCCTTCTTCTTTGGTTTCCCTTCCGACTTGGGGGACGGTTTCTTGTTACAGATCTTGCATTGGGGGATTCGATTAGCGAATATGTCCTCTTTCAGCTCCGAGCCGTTGACTCTGGATTTGCATTGGATGCAGGTGGCGGTGGCAAACGACCCGTGACATTGGAGGACCTTGGTCACACCAACTTCCGTTTCGAGAGTGTCTATATTCTAGTGGTTGGTTCGAATCAGCGGTTGTAGTCAATAAGTAGCTTTTAACTCACTTGAGTATAGTTCCGCAATAGCTACCCTCACAGATCAGTAGCAGTTAGTCGTGATAGTAGAACACGCACTTTATTCTTATCTTCCAATAGTTTGATAAATCGGTGACAAGGAGAAGGTATAAAGTTAGAAGGGTATATTTGGCTGCCTCATGGTCAGCTATAAGCGCGCGACAATCAAACAGACGCATTTACCTAGCAAAAGAACTTCATGGCTGGTTAGAATATTACATGTCCAAGATTCGAACTATAAACTCACTAAAATACGGAAGGCTTTTCCCGAAAAAAGTCTATATCAAACCTATCGAAATTATGAGAATGACGTTAATATATGCACCAATTATGATCTTGACATGTAACAAACATTTGTTGAGGATCATCCAACTCGTAATTGTTACTTTCGTTAATTTGGGCGTAGATTCCGGAGGAAGAGCGAAAGTCGGCTGTGGGGGTTTGCGTCACTTGATGTGGGGTCTAGCAAATAAGTGATCACTCACGTATTCCGCAAGAGACTGAGATACCAGCTCCCGTCAACACGATCATATTTTTACTCCTTCTTATGAGCGCCACAACGTCGTCAGGAGTATTGATGTTTGGTAGTTTAGTCCGACGCCGTAGACTACAAATCGCAAATGTTAGCACAGAAGCCAGCCAACGGCGACTGGAGCTTACATTCGTGATAAAGTAACTTTGAGCAACCTTTGAAGCAGCCCAGGATCCGAGTGGGGCTCTTTGTTGATGTTCAGAGGCTACGTGTTGAAGGTCAGCCTCCGGTCAAAGGTGAAAGACATTAGAATATTACTATATGGGATCCCAGAGCAAGGAGCAACAAGGTAATAGGAACGGCTTTATCTACGACGTAAAGCTTTATCCACGCCAGCATTCCTGGGTCAGGGGCCAAGAGAAGGGGCGCGGGCGAATATTAGAGCCACCAACCATAAATAGTGAAAACAAGCTTAGACTTACCGGCTTCCTTCAGATAAGTAAGCATGTTGTCAATGTCTTCGTCAGAGAACATATCGTGCACTGACACAACGATGCTTGAAATGAGACCGGCTGGGAAGCAAGCGGGGCGAGCTACTCACTCTGGTCTACTAATTGGTCAAGCGCCGGATTCTGCTCTCCCCCCTCATCCTCAAAGTCTGAATACTCGGCAAACTCGTCGCTGTTTATATCTTGGTAAGTGTCCTCTATCTCGGGAGGGTTAACTTCCGTCAAGTTCTTCGGGTTGACCGTGCTAATCACAGCGGACATAGCGCGTCGTGAAGGCGGGGGGAGAAAGAGTGAAGCCCGTGGAGGTTCAGTTCAAGTACATTCAGGGTCCTGTCTCCTAGTCTATTCCAATTTACACTTCACAAAGCATAACAACACATTGCACGTGCAAGCATACCCAAACCCACACCGAATTCATTTGGCTGAAAAACACTACTCCCCGTCGTGGTCTTCGTTCAGATTTTTCTTGACGGCTCCTCTATCGAACTCGTACGATGCAAACATGTCAACTTCATCGTTTGGGCTGAGAGGGTGATCTTCGATGTGCATTCCGACCCGCGGTCGCTGTGATAGACGATGTACCGCTCGGGGCGAAAGTTGGTATGGTCCATTCGAACGCTTGATTCGTTGAACGGCAACCGGGGACACAGTTTTTGCGGCCTTTCCGCCATCGCCGCGGCCAGAGGTCTTGCCCGAGTTACGCCTTTCTTTGATCGAAGCGGAAGGACTAGAATCGCCCACCTCACCCAAACCTACGAGACTTAGCGGTAAGTCCGAGTCGTGTAAACTGCTAAAACATAACCCTACCCATGGATGCACAAGCGTCGGCCAGGTCACGAACGACCGAGTCATACCGTAGCGGGCCCTCCGCTATCATTTCGTCATCTTTATCCAGTCTTGAACGGGAGGGTGGCACCAAAGGCTTAACCACAGGCGCAAGATCAACACTCAGGGGACGAATAGAAATAGAGGTAGAACGAGCACGAGGTTGGCAGAGTTGAGGCATCAACGAAGGCGTGTTGCGCGGCGTGGTCTCCTGGTCCTGCCGCGTTGGCGCAATGAACCTCGGTTTGGGAGTTAATCCATTGGGGCTTAGGATCGTGTCCGAGTCCTCTGAATCGGTAGAAAGGATACTGTCGTGACGTTTACGTCTCCCTTTCGTCTCTTCAAGGCGAGCCGCGACCAATTCGTCACGCAAAGACAACCGTCGAACCTTGGGTGTTGCACTGCCTGGCGCAAGGTAGGGATCCAATGAGGGTTCAGTGTGAGCGGTGCGAGTCGAGAGCCGCACATTCGCAAGTGTTGACTCGGCCGGAGGATTGAAAGAAAAGTCTGCACCCGAGGGGTCGGTGTTATGACGAAGCTTGTCCTTGACTTTCGGCATGCGGGGCGGAGGCGGCGCCAACCATGAATGTTCAGTGAATGTGGCGTTCAAAACAGTCGTAGCCTCGGAGGTCTTGCGACGTAAAGCTTCGGCTGAAGTCTCTTTATTGGCTCGCTTTTTGATATTCGAGTTGGAACGGTTGAGTGAGAGGTGGCGCGAACGAGTGTAAGGTTTGGGTTTTACAGCAGAAGAAGTTGACGAGGGGCGGCGTATCAGTCCAAGTCCGGGCGAGCGGCTCAGCGGCTTGCGTGCTTCCAAGAAAGGTGAGTCCAAAGCGTTCTGGTCTTGCATACCTTCACGCGCCGGCTTGACGAGAGATGGGAAACGGGAAGGAGGCGGAATTAACGTCGGAGAGGATTCCAGTTGGCGCTTGGGGTTGTTGGTAGGTAGATTCTTAAGAGGAATCTGGGCGCGAGGGAAAGGGTGGGTATCTGCTTTGCTTGGGCTCGCCGAGATTTCTACAATGTCTCAGCCACAAATCACGAATGTATGCGCGGCGAAACTGTACACTCACTGGTCCTTTTGGCTAGGGCTCCCATTTGGTTCGATTCTAGTGCGCTGGGCTCCTCACGTCCCGAGATATAACGCCTCTTTCCATACGTTCTGCGAATAACAGGCGTGGGCTGGACGCGAGGTAATCCTGTCGCGGTACCAGGCCGAGGAGATATGGCGGTATCAGTATTTTGCGGTACACCAGCCGAGGGGTCTCCAAAGGCTTGAGAATGGGAACGAGTCTTGCGCGACATTGAGGTCAAAGTTATCGAGAGACACTTTCGGCTTGAAGGCGCGGAACCATTTTATCTGTCGGCTCGGAAGCAAATAAATCGCAAAGACATTTAATTTACGAAGAAAGTCTGTAATATATAATTGGTATCAATATCTCGAACAGGACACAATCGCTAGGTCTACAAGAAGCTAGGTGCTCAGCATGGCATACTCAGAGTCTATAACACTCAACAAACAAGTCCATAGTCCTCAAAAATCACATATATCAAAATTGCGCGAGCGGTTGAGCATGTAGTTTTGGCGTGGTGTCCAACGTGTCCGACTCGGCGGTAGCGTGACCTTCGTCTTGCGTCCCTCGACGGTGTTGGAGCTGCGCGTAGTAACCAGCGGAGCGTGGGCCAGCAGAGTGAGGGGGCGAGTCGTGCGATGCAGGGGGGGAGGGATACGATTCCGTGGGCGAAATTGCTTGTCTACCTGGCGGCTTTGACGCGGGGATGTTGATCGACATTCCGTTCGCCTGACGCATGGGAGGGTGGGAGCGAGGCGCGGAAGGTTGGTAGTGATGCATCTCTTGGTATTCAGGGCGCGGGCTTCCATTTGGCGTGATAAGCTCCGCCTTGGTGGTAGGAAGCTGCAATTGACGACCAGCCTCAACCCGACGTGCCTTGTTCTCGCCACGCTCGACATCTGATTTGGCCTGGTTGTACATCCAGAGCCCGGCGAACGTAAGCAGGATACCGACGGCTTGTATAGGGTGAACACTCTGCGCGAACCAAACGATGGCGATGCAGATCACCGCAACTCGCTTGATAAGCGATGCGATCGAATAGGTGACAGGCGACGTGGATGAAAGAATCGCAAAGGCAATGATGTTCTGGGCCCAGTGCACACTGCCGTTAAGGAAAAAGTAGTACATTACGCCGTGGGCGGTTGGCTTGGTCGAGTCCGTGAAAAGCGAGTCGTCGTGCCAATGGCGCCAGAGATGACCAAAGTCATAGTACATCCAGATAGGAATCATGAGAAGGAATGCGAGCCCGGACGAGTAGAACAGCAGGTTGAGCTTGTCCAACTTGTGGGCGGTTGCGGCGCCGTTGGAAGGCATGATCTTCTTGAAGAAGATATTGGACGAGACAAATACCAGGGCCGAGCCGAATGCGCAAAGGAGGCCGATCAAGTTGGCACCCGCAACATCGAAAGTGCATGCCAGCATTACACCAAGAGTGAGGGGGAGCAGGGAGGTATAAGTGCGGAACGAATAACTGACTCCGAAGAGGAGCCGATAAGCTGCTACAGTGAACAATGGAGAGAGAGCCTTTCCCCTACGTTAGCACCAGTTTCATCACACAAGTTATAAGCTCACCTTGATAGTGTGTACAGTGCTAACAGGAACACGGCTAATCGCCATACTAGAAAAGATGTGTCCGCCAACCTGGAAGGCAGCCATGGGGAGTGTGCTCCGGATGATGGCTCGGGTTGGAGCCCGCAGAGTGCTCATGCCGAATCGTGGGTGCATGAATAGGAAGCAGTAGCCCGACACAAATGCGAACTGAACGAAGGTGAGGGTGACCGGGTAGCGAAACTGCATCATAATCGACTTTCCGGTGTTGGACGAGAGCGCGGAGGTCAAGTACCAGAGCGAGCACAGCCCGAGAAAACGCAACGTCGAGACCGAAGGAGCGGCCGTGGTCAACGACGGGGCGGCATGGGTGTTTGGCTTGGCGGCGGAGAGTTGGTGAAGAGCGCCCTTGGCCGAGGAAAAGAGCGAATGGGACTGGGAGGCCATTGCTGGGGCAGGGAGAAAGCTCGAGTCGACGGAGTCACGACGGGATTTGTCCATGATCCAGCCTGGACCTGGAGCAGCGTATCGTGTGTTGGCGTGGACAGAGCCTGATCTGAGCCTGCCAGCGCCAGTGAGTGTGTGTCCAACCATGGTATCTGAGGGGGTTGAGGCGTGATGCACGTTTGCTATCCACTTTTCCATAGGAACTCTGTCTGACAAAGCATTTCAAATCATGATATAAATATGCATCATACAATACATTGGTAGGTCGAACAAAACACACAACCACAAGCGCGTCTATACTTCACCCCGAACAGCCTTTCCCTGCTCTTCCTCGATGTTAGAATGCATAACTTTGAGAGGCACCGCGCTCGAGTCGGACCCTTGATCATCTTGAACGACTTTACCCGATCCTGGCACACCAATCACCCGCTCAAGCTTTACCACCGACACTGGCCGAGGCGACTTGGCAGCCGGCGCCAGCCATGGATCTTGCCATCCTCGCGCCGCCTTTTTCTGACTCTGTCGGCTACCGGAGCTACTTCCCCTCGAATCTTTCGACGCCGACTGCTGCTGGCGTGCTCCCGTTCCAAATGAAGACGAAGCCCCCGGCTGATTTCCTTCGTGTCTTTGCTTTACTCGTCTGATTGACCACCAACTGGAGCATGAATAAACGTAGTGAGCAACGACCCATAGATGAATAAAATAGACCCACGCGTAGAATATTGCGCCTGCTATGGCCAGCCCGCCAACAGCACCGAGAACCCCGCCGAGGATCGGGCCAAGAGGCGGGCCTTTCGAAGACCCGTCGTTCGGATTTTGACGCCGTGCAATGGAAGGTGCATACAACAGGGAGGAAGAAGCACTGCTCCCAAAAGAACAACCGAAAGATTCAGCTGAACTGCATGTTCGCGTCTCATCCAGTCACATACCCAGGGGCATTCCTATGATTAGGAGGTCCGGAACATGGCCACAGGGCGGTCTCCATCTGAGGGTTGAATCATCAGCTCGCCTATTTGAGTTGCAGAAGACCGTGATCACGCACCTCGCATACAGCTGAAACCAGGCTTTCAACCACTCCGCATATCCCCAGCGCGCAGGGTAACGGCGACGCGCCCACAGTCGTCAACGCAGTAGTCCAGAGAATACCTTCGAGCAGCATGGCAGGTACAGAGGGAGTAACCGCAGAGTCCAGTGCCTTGCGCTTTATGAACGTGCTATAGGGTCGTCGTGGTGATGGAGGGAGGTATAAGGATAGGCCAGGACCGTGCTGATGTTTATAAACAGACCAGGGGGATCGCAGGCTAAGGACGCACCAGCGGAGGATCGACGTTATGTACGACAAAGAGTCTAGAAGAAGGTCGCCAGAAGAAGTGGAAGCTCTGGGCTGGTGTCAAGAATGGGCTGCCGTCGTGCAATCGCAAGTGTACATGGAAGATTGTATATATTACCAACCCCGCCGAACGCAGCCGCTATCCCTATTAGCACATATTAACTTTTTGTTGTTGAATAAAATTAGGGGTACGTTCAGATTATTCCTGGAACGGCCGGAGTCGGCTTGAAATATCCGCCAATCGTGCATGTTGCGTAGACAGAAAAAGGGAATTCCAGAGCAAGAGTCAAGACATCTGTTCGAGTTATCATGTCGAGATGCTTCTAGCCGTCAAGCTCGGCGGATTTTTTCGTCTCCGTTAGGATAGTGGGTGCCAGGGAAGAGGATCGACAAAGGGACGCCTGTCCAGATCCATCAAACAAACCCAGGGGCTGGCCGGCAAACCAGTCCCGATTTTCAACGGACCGCCGGCGTAGAGCAGTCATGCGGAGGTTTGTGTCTCTCTCGAAGAGCCACCGGTTAGTTTGCAATAGCCTTTGGATATCCGTGCGAGTGCGCGAGTTGGCGCATGAAATGGATGTGCCTATCGTATGCGACCAGGGTTCATGGTGAGCTTTGGTACGGAGGATTTGCGAAATGATTGCGCACGGCGATCACTCGGATTCTAGATGTCGAAGTGGTCCTCGGTTGCGGGAGCAATACGGCCGATGAATAGGTTACTTGTATGGTTAAAGTAGCTAGCTCAAGGGGAAGAATATGATGGGAGACTCGCTCACCACGCCATGCTGTGAGGGAAGCATTCTCATTAGTTGCAAAGCAGAAGGTCGAAAGGCAACCACATCTGCCTGCACGAGTTCTAAGCGACTGGCAGCCGAATTATGGGTCTTTAAACTCCGCAAGGTTTGCCGCAAACACGCATATATATGCATATCGAGACATGATAGGAATAGTACTGAAGAGAAGCACCCCGATTCCAGTCTGAAAACCTAACCCCTATGCCCTGTAAATTCGCATACTATGCAATCTTGCAAGAGATATGACCTACCATCATCCACGCAGAGTAAGGGTAGGAACGGTCGCAATCATCGACTCGGCGACCTCTTCGTTCAATATATCAACTATTTCTATGTTTTGGTCAATCACCCATTCATAGACTTGCTCAATCAGGTGGTCGGTGAACGGGATATGGTGCCGGGCTAGTACTCGAATGATATTCGAGACCCGTGCTATTGCTCGGGATGTCGTAGTATCGATAGGCTGTGTTTGGATTAGAACTGGCAAAACGGATCAGAGTTAGTTCTTACATCATTTTTATTGGAGTAGACAGACTCGGCATCGAAACCTTCCTCGCCAACTTGGTTGATCTCTTTGACATGTTTGCTGACCCAGATGTATCCGTTTAACCCGAGGATCAAGTCCACACCACACGGCAGGCTGAAGAAATGAGACTTGAGGCGACGCACTAGTCCTCGCGGGACAGCGACCAGTTGACCGTTTCGCAGCTTGCCGTAGCGAAGAGAACGAGTGTGGAGGGATATACTGCCATCGCTAAAGAGAGACTGCACTTCTGCAACAAGTAGATCTCCCTCTTCGAAGAACGTGCGCATTTGTAGCTCGTCTGATTCGAGTTTGCGACGCTGTGATTATTTCAATGCTCGATGGACAACTTGAGGAGGAGAATGACGCTCACCTGCACGCCGCCGGGAAGGTTAACCGAGGATAGCATCAACATACCGTCCTGTCGAGAGTTGACATCAACTTTCCATCGCTTGTTTTGGACCTGTCAAGAACGTGGTCAATGATGTGTGGCACCACTCAGGTGGTGGGGCTAACCTCTGTGATTCGACCGACGACTAGGTCTCCCACCTCTGGAGTGTATCTGTTCGCTCACACTAAGAAAAGTAGGGAAATTTGATGAGCTACCTTACCTAGATTTGACTGGTTTGACGGAAACGAGCTTGTTTACTCGCTCGACCGTCCCAGCGACGGAGGCGATAACCTGCTCGCTCTCTATAAATGTCCCATGGCCTCTGTTGTGTATGTCAGTCTACAGCTGCGAGGTATCATTAGTCACTACTCGCCTCATAAACGCTTGGCTCGATGTGATCGTCTCTCCTGGGGACGTTAGGCGCGAGGAGGTCGAGTTGAGTTCGTCGTCCGCCTCAAACTCAACCTCCATCACATCCAGGTGCAGTCGTACTTTGTCATAGTAGTCCGAGCCCGAAGCAAGGTGTGGGGGAGGAAAGGCCGAGACGGTAAACATGTCGCAGAGACAGAGGAGGATCAGCACGTGACACTAATAATTATCATTAAGGTCGAATGCCGTCATCTCACGCTTGACCGCGACTCTCCAATGCAGACGCGACGATGAGCTCATCCACTCGCCCCACCAACACACCTCGCCCATCATTTGGAATGTCTGGAGGCTGGAGGACTAATGCATTCGCTAAGCTCGCTAAAGTCAAGGACTACGTTGCGTCGACCGAGGTTTCCAAGAATGCGTATGCTGCCGTCTCTAACAGGATCGTTGCCTATCGCACTGGAGTCGACCCAACGACTGGAGAGAAGCGTCAGACTTGGGAAGAATGGGCCAAAGAGAAGCGTCAGAGGTTCGTCCTCCGTCTGTGAGCCTGCCAGCAGCTAACCGCTTGACAGGCGGAGAGAGGAGCAGAAGGGTGTTGAGAAGATATCGCTTTTTCCTGGATGGGCTGTTCGACGGTACCCCGAGGCTACTAGAAGTAAAGGCAAAGGCAAGCGCTCGCAATCGTCTCACCGAGGTCCACATACTAAGCGGCAAGCCAGATGACATCCAGCAATTTACGATTGATGTGTTTGTTTCTGGATTCGCGTCTAGTCTCCGCACTCCTGAGCAGGCAACCCGGTCGCAGCGGGCGTTTATGAGGATAGCTCGTGGTAAGTGAATTTCAGTTTGATAAACACTTGTATTGAACCAAGGCTCGACACAGGCTTTTCTGCGCTGCCCAGGCTTCCGCCACCGCCACAGAATATTCTCGGCGGCTCGGGCACGACAAGCCCTTTCACCCAGTCGCCAAATCCCTCCACCGACGACCTCACCGAGGAACTGGCTAGGATGGGGGTTGTCCTCCCACCTAGACCCAACGACATAACGCAAGAAACAGAAGCTCAGGCCCTCAAATCTCGTACACAGCAACCCAAGGTCGAAAAGACACAGAACTATAACGTAACCGATTACGGTGCGAATGAACCCGCATCAGGTGTCTCGACTCCGGGCAAGCAGTCCCCAACATTTTATTCTAGTCGTCCTCAGCCGTTTCGCTTGCCTAGTCGATCTCCGACAATTACCACACAGGCTCCCTCTCCTATCAGCTCACCCAAAAACGAACGCAGCGATACCGGGACATCGTTTTCTTCTATGCTTTCGGCCAAATCGAATACCGAAGTATCTTCCATCAGCCCAGACATGGATATAGGCATCTTGCGTCAGCTGCATGCCAATCTCGATGCTCGTCTGCAGCCCTTTTGGTCCAGTAAGCTTGAGAACAGAACCGTCCGGATAACCTTGTATACGCGATCCCCTGATACTCCCTCGTCCGACCGCGGCAAATCACAGGATCCTGTCCCGCTCGCTTCCTCCAAGGTCCAGACTAATGCACAAGGGTATTTCGCCCAGAAGTTCTGCATCTCGTTTGAGGAACTCTGCACGCACGACCAGGCATTGCACATTGCATTTGGAGATCACAAGGAGGAACCCCCGCTGTTTATACGAGCCGAGCTCCTTCCTTCATGGTATGCACCCAACTCGAGCGGTTTTGGAGCTGAGGTGACAGGAGGCATGAGTATTGAGCAGCAGGGGCCTCGTCAATCATCTAAGGACCTCGTGCGAGTCCAGACTGAGCTCTTGTTATCAACAGCACGCGTTCGTGTCATTTCGGACATCGATGACACTATTAAAATTAGCGAAGTATTAATGGGAATAAAATCTATTTTTCACAACGTACGTTGGCTCACTTTCTTGTTGAGACTTATGTCGAACTCGGCCCATGTTTTAGGTTTTTGTTCGACATCTTGACGAGCTGATTGTGCCTGGAATGCCTGAGCTGTATGCCAAAATCGCAGCCCGAGGGGCCAAATTTCATTATGTGGTATGTCATACCCACCCGAATATATGCTGGTGGTGATAGTTAACGGTGGACATCAGTCTAATTCGCCATTTGAGCTCCTACCCATGCTCAACGACTTTTTTGGGATCTCTGAATTGCCCAGGGGTGAGTACACTTTCGCTGTGTACCTTCACTGTTACTTATTCATATCGGTTAAAAGGTTCTGTTAAATTAAAATCCTATGGCGGTCGAAATCTTTTCCAAGGTTAGATCAGCGTGCTCCAACCATGATCCTATAATCAACCTTTTGTCATAGGCTTATGGGGAGAATCAGCGGCAGAGCGCAAACGAGGAAATGTTGTCGAAGTCCTTGACAGTTTCCCAGAATCAAGGTTTATCCTTGTAGGGGACACAGGAGAACAAGACCTCGAACTCTATAGCGCTCTTGCCGAAGAACGCCCGCATCAGATCATTGCCATATTTCTTCGAGACGTCACTCCTGCAACGCCTCCACCCACTGCTCCTCCGTCGCCAACATTACCACCTGTTCCGAATAACACTATCAAGAAGAAAGGGTCGACGAGCTCATTGAGGAGCATCCGGAGTCTGGCTGGCGGGAGCAAGCGGCCTACAGAGGAGCTACCCAAACTCCAAATTCCACCTCCACAGGTGTCGCAAGAGTCGAGGGCAGGCACTCCGGGCCGTTCAATGGTGCGCTCCACAACCGATCCAACCCAAGCGATGTCGCCATCTACGTCGTACCAGGTTTACACACCTTCGACTGCTCGTGGGAGGGCATTACCGGGTTCATATTTCGATACACCGACTGCCGTGAGACGGCCACCTCCTTTGCCGCCAACGAAGATTCCGTTTGGCGAGGCGAATTTGGATATGATCGACCCAGCTGGGGCGTTGGTATCTGCTGCTGCGACTGCGGGTACCGGACATAGCGCGGAAGCCACTGATACGACGCGTGCTGGGATCTTGGAGAAGAAAGAAGCTTTGAGATTGAGGATGGCGGCGGCAAAAGCGCGCGTCCCAGAAGGGATCGTACTGAGAGCATTCAAGCAGCCATGGGAGTGTGAAGACGATGCAATGGCAGTAATAGATGATTTGGAGAAGAAACAGAGGTTTTCATGGAGCACGGGTGAGGAGTTGTTAGCCGGACGGCGGTGATTCGGATTTGCTGGACACGGGTACTGGACTTGTAGCAATATGCTGAAGCTTTTTATGTGTATGGATAGTACATTGTTATAACAAGGAAATGCGAGACTATAGAATACACTGGATCTAGGTGGGGTGATAGATGGTGAACTAGGCTACCACCTTTGTTGTAGGGTTTGACACCTCGATTTTGCCCTCAACTTCCCGCATAAAGTCCAGTAGTTCCTGCAGCATCCAGTTAGGAAACCCCTCACAACCAGCAAGAACTGACGTACTTTATTGTCGGGCTCGAATTGCAGCCCAACCGAGATTGAGTCCCGCGCCTCCTCATAACATTGTAGGGCAACCAAAGCCTTTGCCTTGCGGAAATGCCCCTTCGTCCAAGGCTTTTTCAAAGCAATAACCACATCTGCGTCGACAAGGGCGGGGATGAAGTCGCCCGCCGACAGGTGTGCAGCGGAGCGATTGGACAACACCGTAGCGATCTCTTCGCGCGCCAGTGTGTGAGGCTCCCAGTTTGGCCGTGATGCTGCAATATTGGCGGACATGGTGTAGCTTTGGATGGCTGCTGGCCATTTACCAGCCTTGTAGGCGGCCTAAAGTCAAAGGCGTTAGATCGAAGCTCAAAAGCGCAAGTATGCCCAGGGGGTAAGAGTACGCACGTTTCCCTCATCCTTGAACTTGGCGACATGGGTTGACCTGCTTTTATCCGTCACCTGAGGCGGAGGTGGCACTATCAAGTTCGGTGCTTGAACTAGCATTCGCGCGAGCAAGTTTAAGTCGGAATAATCCACACCACATTCGTCGCACTTGTCTGCAGAATGCTCAATACAAACTGCTTGACATGTTGTATGTCCCTCGGGTCCAACTAGTTTTATAGGCCGAGGCTTGAAGCTCGCGTCCATGTCTGCCTGGAGTGCAGGATCAATTGGGTCAGGATTCAGCAGCTGTTGTGGAGGGCCTTGGCCAGGCGGCCCAGGTTGGGGAGAGTGAGAGTGATTATGTCCTCCAGGTCCATCGTGCGAGTGGCCATGAGCATTAGGTCCGTCGTGCGAGTGCCCGTGATCGGCCACTGTATAGGGCGTAAGTACCCAGGCGAGAGATAAATCATAGCCACTGACTATTCAAAGAATGTACAGACACTAGAGGGCAGCAGTAGGGGAGTTAAGGCAATTATTTATAGAAAACAGGGTAAAAAGAGAGCCTTTGGTTGAACCCGGTGATTCAAGGTGATAGTTGCCAGCAGGCCAAGACGCGAAACAGCTGGCTCTTGACGTGTCCCAATGGCGTCACGTGAGTGTTTAGTCAAACCATAATCGGGTTCGCTTGGCTGGCTCGTAGATCGACACAGCTGGAAGACCGCAAGACTTTAACTGCTCTTCCCCCTTCAAAACATACATAACTACCACAAGCACATCTGTCTCACTCGAAGTACCGCACTGTGAGCGAATTATGGACTCATGAGCCGAGATATCTGCGCGTGCTTCTTGGATATGTTGTCTTGGTGTTGTAGCCAGTGCTTGGCAATTCAACTGATGCAGAAGCTTTTTTTAAAAGAAGATAAACCGCACCTGTCCCAGCTGATTTTACAACTCAAGGCCCCAAATCACCCTCCTTTTAGTGTTAATTGCACAGGTATCTACCGGGCTTGGCGAATGGCTAGCTCCCTCCCGCCTTATCATTCTCTTTCCAGCTAGTCAGCTAATAAAGACTCAAAATCATGGCCGGGTAGACCAATAAAAAGCTCCGCTAATGGTTTTAGCAGTGTAGTATTTGTACCAGACCTTGAAACACCCAATTTTCAACCTGCCTGTCTATCGCGAGATGGTTTCTAATCACTCGTTTCTCAGATTAGCCTAACTTTGCTCGTGATAGATTTCAGTAATGTGATAAGTATAACGCCTCAGTGGATGCGTGTGATTTATTTATTGGGTTTATCCATAATACTTTGCCTCCATCTCAGCCCCAGACCCCCTGCTTGAGTCAAAATGTGTTGTACCATGTGGGCCCCGTTGAGCCGACATGGGGAACATGTTGATTTCTTAAAAAGAAACCCTTGAAAATAACGGTTTGCTTTACTAAATACTATCAAAGCCGATGCAGTCATCGCTCTTGTCTTGACCACCGACATCTGGCTACTTTTTCGATAACTTCGTTCTATTAATCTATATAGTTGGTGACACTGAGTGCTAAGTTCAATAGTACGAGAAGGTTATTAGGGAACAACCGAACCCCAAGGTTCAAACAAGGCAAGAAGATTTCGAGAACTTATCCATGGTTGGCGCGCACCAGAGCAGAACAACGAAACAAACCATTCCATTTTTGAGGAAGAATATACTCGTGTAACATGACAAAGTGGTGGATAGATAAACAAGAAATGCACATAAAAGAAACCCCTTAGAAGAGGACGTTCGCAATCTTCTCTCCAATATTCTTCGGTGGGATCTCCGGCGACTCGGTTTCCTCAATGGACGGGATACCAGTGACGAAATCCATGTCGTGTGCTTTCCAGAATTTGGTCCCCTTGTAGAACTTCCAGCCAAAGAAGAGCGCAAAGAAAATGGGGATGTTGATGTCTGTTTAAAGTGTGAGCATCAAGGCAACAAAGCTTACAACATCAACTTACAGCTGGTGATAAAGTCGGTGGCGTTAAAGTCGAAAAACACCGCGAAGCCGTTGATGATAATGAACAACCCAGTCCAGAACACACCCCAATACGATAGGTAGGGCTGAAGGTTAGAGTAGTAGATGAACTGTTTGCGGTCAATGCCTAAAATGTATTTTTGGATTATTATCACGCTGATACATGCCAGCTGGTCCAGCTTACCTTGCGCCTTCAAGCCGTTGTAGAAACGTATGAATGTCAAGTTGATCGCACACCACGTGAAGAAGCCTCCGATAGTAGTCAAGTTGACTAGCCAGTTGAACACGGTTGAGCCGTCAGTACTGACGTTCATGAACGCGAGGAGCGCGAAGCAGGACTGAAAAACACCAGATATAAGTTGAGGGATACCGACAGTTGGCTTTTTAACTTACGCAGAATCCAACGGAAACAACAGGGAGACCGCCCTTGGTGCACTTGGTGAAAATGCGTGGGGCCTGTCCGCGGATGGCGAGACCGTACAAGATACGGGAAGAAGTAAAGAGGAAGGAATTGCCGGCGGAGAACGCAGAGGTGAAGACACATGCGTTGATGATATGCGGGAGTACTTTAATACCAGCGAGGTTGATAGCAATAACGTACTGAAAGACGAAACAGTGAGTATGGACTAAAACATCCAAACAGCCAGGCCACCTACGGGAGATTGCGCGCCAGTACCGGTGTCCTGCAGCAAATCGGGATTGTTGTACGGAACGATCATGCCGGTGACTAAGATGCCGAGGACGTAGAACACAAGGATGCGGTAGAACACCCTGCGAACGGCCTTTGCGATGTTGCGGCGAGGGTTCTCGGTTTCAGACGCAGCACTAATAAAACATCAGCAGAGAAAATAAGAGATCAAAAGTTGTACGAACATGGCAACAAGCTCCATTCCTTGGAATGAGAAGGCGGCCTGAACAAGCACACCAATCAAAGCAAGGAATCGACCAGTGGAGACGGGTTCGTCAACGAGATCTAATAGTGCTAATTAGTACCATATACGCAAGAATGTGGACCTCAACCTACATGTGTTGAAAGCGCCAGGGTTCTTCCAGTAGCGGAAACCACGGCGATCGCCATCGGGTCCTCCACCAAGGTCAATGATAAGACCGACCAAGATCAAACCAGTGATGAGCGATACTAAGAATGAACAGATCAAAAATCTGCTGCGTAAATCAAACAGCGGTGCCACTTACGTTTGATGATGGCAAAGAAGAACTCGGACTCTCCAAAGTATCGCACACCAAACAAATTGATGGAACACATCAAAATCATAATGATCGCAGTGTAGGCAATACCACGAGCATGCTGAGCGACAGAACACACATCAGCACCAATTGTTTATGTGGTGTCTGATCGCAGACTCACACTCTGGTCCCAGAATGTCAGAACAATCTGCGCAGCCGTAACTTCAACCGGGACCGTGATGCATTGAGTCTATAATGGTCGTGTGAGAATGAACTTCAATAATCACTAGGAGCAACTTCGCTCACATAGAAGTAGTTCCAGCCAACAGCAAACCCAAATGCTGGGTCAACCCATCGGGCCGCAAAGTGAGGGAAAGAACCAGAGATAGGAGCGAAGCATGTCATTTCCCCAACAGCGCAAAGCGATGAGTACGCAACACTTCCGACCTAGCACAGATGTTAGTTGCCAGCCGCCACATTGCTAGGATCTGAACCTACGTGAATATAGGCCAATAGAGCACCAGCTGGTCCAGCACGGGCAAGAGCCTTTCCGGAACCGAGGAAGAGACCAGTTCCAATAGTCCCAGCAATCTAGATGAGGCGATTCAGTACGAACCGAGGGAGAACATGTTGAGCAGAACATACCGCAATCCTGTGGGTACATTGTGGTCAACCTCTGGGAAGCTTCAGGCAACGAAATGACCACTTACATTTGCACATGGCGCTGTTTCAGTCGACGCTGGACCTGATCTGCACGACGTGCTCAGTAAGATTAGATTGCTCTAGGACTACTGTACCTACCGAGGTCATGGGGGTCGAAGTGGTAGCGGGGGTCGTCCTGGTGGACGGGAGTAGAGTATGCCGCATGATCGGGGCCTTTCTCCAACGTCCCTTGCTTGTCATCCGCATAGTATTCCTTCTCGTCGTGTGACATGGCGAGAATTGGCAGCGGGGGGAGGCTGAAGAGGTACGAGGGGGATGGGAGCACAGGCTGAAGCTTGGGTGGAAGGGATGGTATAAGAACAGAAGCAGTAGTAGTGGCTGCACCAGCTCCTTGGCAGCCCTAGGAACATTGTGAACCCAGCAGAGACATCGAAGCTTCAGCACGCGATGGCAAGGGCTGGGCTTCCAATCGTAGCACAGAGCAGGCGTGATAGGTTGGCGAGCACATGATAACGCTTCGCTGCTGTTGGTGCCTGGTCTGCGCATCACTCCACCGCATGATAGGAAGCGAACCGGAGTTAGGCAATTGCCTGCAGGATAGAGAGGAACTGGCCCGAACCGTATGTAATGCAAGCAACCAAGAGCAAATCGGTTTCCATCATTACAGCAGCCTAAGATAAGAGAGGGGCACATCGTAGAGCGGCGAATCCGGAGAGAACAAGCAAGTCCAAGACTTTCGGTCGAGCCAAGACCTTCTTATCGCGGGCCCCAGCACGAGACCCAACATGCCCAAGGAGGAGTTGGAGTCGCTAATGATAGTAGCCGGGGTGGGCATCCCCTATGCCACCATATGCTGCTGTCACTTGGCCCTGCCATGCCTGTCGTGTGCGTCTTCAGGGGGCTCAATGAGTTGATGATCTATATCGAGCCCCTGACATGTCACGTGGCGATGGCGCTTGTCAAAATTTGAGGCTTGCCACCCCATACTACATCTGCAATGGCCAAGCGCGCACGCATTGCAGCAACTCCAGCCCGCAGGACTGTACTACCTGCCCCGTCAGATGGCGCCTCCGAGGAGCATCAGCCCACCGCCTCTTCTTCTCAGGCTACTTCTGCTGCGCCTTCTACCTTCAAAATCGTAGTGGGAACCTATGAGAAACTACTCTATGGGCTAGAAGGCCGGTTTGAGACCGGCAAAGATTCTCTAGACCAGCCTGCTTTGACTTTGACGCCGATATTCATCTTCCCAGCGCATGTTGCCTGTGTGCGTGCTGTTGCTGCCTCACCGCAAGGTGGCAAATGGCTCGCAACTGGAAGCACCGACGAAATCATCAAGGTGTGGGACCTCAGGCGAAGGAAGGAGGTCGGAGGACTGATTCAGCACCAAGGTAAGTACTCTGACCTCTGTTTCACCAGGCCCCTCTTGATCGCATTCACAGGCTCTATAACGCACCTCTCATTCCCCTCACGCTCGCACCTGCTGTCTGCCTCTGAGGACGGCACCCTGGGTCTGTTCAGCACCCGAGATTGGGTCCTCCTGCGGACCCTCAAAGGGCACAAGGGAAAGATTAATGATGTCGCAATGCACCCATCAGGAAAGCTTGCGCTAAGCGTCGGTAAAGATCGCACACTACGGATGTGGGATATGATGCGAGGCAAAGGCGCTGCCAGCACGAAGCTCGGGAAAGGTAAGTTCCTCTGCTTCTCTCAAATGTGCGCAGCTTCTAATAAACCTTGCCAGAGGGAGAACTGGTACGTTGGTCGCTTAGCGGGAAATTGTTTGTCGTCCAAACCGCATCTACACTAGATATTTTTCAAACGGTGCGTCACTTGACCCCGCTTGGCATTGTCTAGAACTCATCCATACATTGGCAGGACATGACCATGCTCGATACGATCACCCATCCATCACGTATACACGACCTGAAATTCTGTAGATCAGCCGAACGAGACATCTTGCTAGTTGCGGGCGAAGACAAATTGGTCATTGCGTACGAAATAGGTGCTGAAGAGCAGACCACGAAGATCGTTGCAAAATTTGGGGGGCATGAAAATCGGTGAATTCTAAACTTGATCGCACTGCGGAATGAAATACGCATTCTGACGACTCGACCCTAGCGTCAAAGCTTTGGACACTCTGGGCGTCACCCTACCTGGATCGGGCAGGACGACTACACTCATGTCGACAGCTTCTTCGGACGGGAAGATATTTATTTATGACCTTGCTATCATACCAGCCGCATCAGAATCCTCCGAGGAACATACCGTGTTTCAGCCGATTTCCTCATACGACACCAAAGGCAGTCGTCTTGTCTGCCTGACCATGGCTGACGGTGAGCCCGCCAAAACGTCCAGCTCGTTACTCGGAAAACGCACCGCCGAGCAGTCTAAATAAAACCTTCTAGCCTGCGAAATTGATTGTAATATATAACATTATGTATGCACTTCAGATACCATTAATCCAACTCCCAATAAGAATAGTCAATGACCTGACAAGCTGACGTCATCAGATAAACTTTCATCCTCTTCACGTCCTTATCCGCGTACCTCGACCACCTGCCCACCCTCGCTTAGAACATGGCGTCTCCATCTAGTTCCAAAAAGCCATCCGACTCCTCTCGTCGTGGGGCACGCGACCGGCGGAACGAACCCGTTGAGGTGCGCAACTCGAAAACTTTATCGTACATCCTCCGCCACGGAGCTGCCAAAGAACACCTCGCAATTCGCTCGGACGGATATGTACGCGTGGCAGATTTGGTACGCCCGGCCAGCCACAATATATTTATATCTGAAATTTTATTGCGGCAATGACCGTTTAGTTGGCGCGACCGAAAATGAAGGAGCTGGATCTCGCCGGGCTGCTGAAGATCGTTGAGGCTGATCAAAAGCAGCGGTACCAACTTGGAGTGCAGACGTCGTCCGATGGGCCGAATATCGTGATCCAGTCGCTCCAACGAGGCGAGGTTCCTGAGGAGGGGGCGGAGTTGTGGATTAGGGCAAACCAGGGACATACGATCAAGGCAGGTTGCATATGATTCGCAGTGCCTATGCTGGGACTGATGCTCTTCAACAGGTTGACGACCTCGAGCTGAAACCGGTGATGGATGCGGCGGACCTGGCGTGTGCGGTACATGGGACGACTTCGGTTGCTTGGGAGAGCATCAGTCTGTGTCGCGAATCTTTTGGCCTGGTTGTTTCTACTGAAATCGCGTTTAGAGAAGCAAGGACTCAGTCACATGCGTCGTAATCATATCCATCTCGCCAGTGGGCGTCCGGGAGAATCGGGTGTTATAAGTGGTGAGTCTGAAATCATGAGTTTGACTTTGTATGCATTGAATTGGGCGTAGGAATGCGAGTAAGCTCGCAGGTAATCATATTTATAGACGTGGTTGCAGCAATGGCCGCTGGGATATCATTCCATACATCCACAAATGGCGTCATCTTAACCACTGGTGACAGCTCTGGCTTCATTCCCCCAACTTATTTCAGCTCGGTGGAACGGAAGGTAGACTCGGGCTGGGAGTCGATTCCCCTGCCTCAAGATATAAGCGACCGAAATCAGACAGAGGGGTAGTCAACAGCATAGCATTATTCGAGATTGTACTTCATACATCTGATTTATAAACGAGCTGCATACATATATATACGAAAATACATTGAATAAACACGACTTCATTCACCTTAAAGCTGAAAGCTTCCCTCATAAATTACTCAACTTGCAACCTGGACCTGAACCAAACTTAATCTACAACCAATACATCATCGGCGTCCACGTCGAGTGCAGCTGGCTTGGCTCGGAAGGGAGGAGGCTTAGCTCTATCCCAAAAAACACATCAGCCCGGCTCGGATCACAGTGCCAAGACTCGACTCACCTCGAGTTCTCGGTACCCAATGAGGAGCCCGATTTCTCTATCATGGCCTTGCGCCATTGCAGCTGCTTGGCGCCAGCCTCGTCCATGTGGTCTCCTACGCCAGAGCCGGAAAGCCCGCCCCGGTCAGGGAACATCATTTGGCCATACGCACGGCTCTCGCGCAGTGTGGTCAGAGCTTCCTCATGCGTGCAGTTCCTGTCTTGCTCGATGAGGAGGGCGGCAGCTTCAGGTACCAGGACAGAGAGGAGGAATTGCCGCGGTTCAAGCGGCTTGGTTTCTTCGATGCTGAGATTGGAAAAGAGTTCGGTCAGGACATCGAAGATGACTAGAACACCTTGTTCGCCGTAGCTGTGCAGCATGATTAGTATAATGGCAATATGAGTCGAAGCGGGCAACGTACTATCCGGGGTGAGACGACTCAAAGTGATCAAGCTGCCCTTTGATACTTGACGCTTTGAGAATTCCATCGCGTTTGATTGTATCGTATAGGGCCATAAAGAACCCGCTGGTGTGGGGGTCCGAGATAATTTCCTGAAGCGCATCAATGACAAAAGGATTCTTGAGCCGTAAGCGGACATTGTCCCAATCGATCACAGCGGGCCAATTGTGCTTTCTCCCCAAGGCAACATGCACACTTTCGGCACGATGCATATGGCAGAGGTTGATATATGTCGTCAGCGGTGCCGTCAGTCCCAGTTGATTCCTCGGCCGCGGTTCTGATTTCGCCGTAGCCCGCAGCTCGGCCAAGAGTTGGAGCAGGTCCGGTGAAGGGTTTTCCGGAAGGGGGTCGTCGCAGAATGGGCATAGGTCTTTCGGGTCCATGAGAACTGCACGCACGAGTTAGTCTAGCCAGCATCGAGAAGGACAGAGAAGTGTTAACAAACTTGTGGTATCCCCCTCGGTCATTAGCTCATCATCGTCAAGGTCAACGTGCAAGTTGAGTAGGTGCTCCATGTCTTCGGCCCGGAAACGTTTGCGCGGGGAGGGGTCAAGTTCCATTGCTGCTTGTTTTTTGTCGATATAATCTGCCATCGGGAACGGGGCGGGTTTCTTTTTTGGCTCTTGCGGTGGGTCTTTGGGAGGCTCCGGAAGAGATGCCTACCAGCGCCAAGTGAACATCAGCGCGAAATGTATATATATAGCATTACCTTTGTAGACATGGCGTTCTTTCTGGGTATTCTCGGGAGCTGGCTGAGGGGAGTAGGAACCTTGACTGGTGCATCGTCTGGAGGTGGTGGGCTGTCTTTGCGCGCAGTGTCCAAGGGTGTGCCAGATGCATGTCGCTTTGATTTTTGCTTTGGCATAAAGAGGCTCGGCTCCTTGGCAGACTTTCTGAAAGGAGGGGGTGCCGGTTTAGGAGGAGCTGGTTTAGGAGCAGATGCCTCTGGTGGGCTGTAAGTAACGAATCGAAAGGCAAGGCAAAAGACGAACGCGGTCTTTGCGGTACCTCGACCGTCATTCGAGAGCGGCTGGGGGCTGAGGACGGAGGGGGTGCCGGTTGGGGAGCTGAAAATGGAGGGGGTGCTGGCTTGAGGACTGTAGAGGGCGAGTAAGTGGCAAACGTGGCGCCGATTGAACGGACGTACCGGGCTTCGTTGGAGGATCGGTCTCCTGGGAAGAGGGGGGTTGGGAGGACGGGGGTTGGAGGGAAGTAACAGATGAGGTTTTAGAGCGAACGATGGGGCGCGAGGACGAAGAGTCGTCAGATTCCGAGTCGGCGATGTATTTTCGACCTCTTCCCTTTTTGGACGATGTGGCGGCCTTGGCAACTGGCTTGGGTTTGTCTGCGACATCCGAGCTCGATTTGGCCGCAAAGGGCGGGGGCTGGGCAACACGTATAGTCGGTCTTGAGGGCGCCGCGTCCCGGTTCCTGGGGGGCGACTTCTCTCGAGAGGATATGAAGTCTATCGGGTCCACACTTCGATCGACGTCACTCTCAACAGGGGAACGCGGTGGCGACGCGTCTGAACAAGAGAAAAGGAAGGTGAGAGAACCATGAATGCGACCATGATAAGCTCACCCTTAGGTTTTCCTTTTCCTTTTGCACGCGGCGCAATCTTGGGACGTGGCGCAGCGGACTTGAAATTGGTCGAGCCGAGGTCCTCCCCCATACCCGTTGAGCTCCATTTCGATTCACGGTCCTTGGCTCGTCCGAGGGGCTGGAGTGGCAAAGTATTGGACGACTTTTGCCTGCGCTGTTCCATGTTGGACGAAGAGAGCAAAAGCGCACGTGACTCACAGCCACGGCGTCGGCCACGCGCTCACATCCGTCTGCCGAGCCACTGCGGCTATATATATGCATTCGCTATCTCGAGTGGCTTCGGGAGGCACACGTGCGCTTCGAGATAGACTCCCATAGGATTCTCACTGGTCCTCGATATTACTTTATCCTCGTTCTTCCTACTTCGTGTGGTTCTCTGTCCGAACCCATGTGGGGAGACATGTGCTTCGTTTGCGACTGGCCATTTAAATGCGTCATTCCAACAGTTTTTTGTCGATAGCCCTCCACCATGTTGCTCGCTGCTGCTTGTCTGCTGCCTGTTGTGCTCGCCTGTGGCGGCGACCATAACCACTCTCACTCCAGGCGAATGCAGCCCGACGCTACCGCAAGCTCTTCCTGGCCCTCTGCTCCGCTCCAGTGGGGAGACATCAACTTTTTGCATACCACCGACAGCCATGGTGAGTTCGGTCCGCACATACTGCACCCCATACTGACTGCCCGCAAAGGTTGGCTGCTCGGCCACACGAAGGGGTCACAGCCGGAGCCGAACTACTCGGGCGACTTTGGCGACTTTGCGTCATTTGTCACTAACATGAAGCAGATGGCCGACAAAAAAGGTGTCGATCTTCTCCTTGTCGACTCGGGAGATCTGCATGACGGAACTGGTATTTCCGACGGGTTCCCTGTTGGCCAGGTTGACGGACAAGAGGTTGGTTGTCTCGGCTACGCTCTCTTGCCGGACCTGTATTCATTCTACATATCGCAGAGCAATAAGTTCTTCTTCGACGTCCCTTACGATGTTTTAGCAATCGGAAAGTGAGTGGGTCCAGTTTGTTCGCAACCTGCCTCTCAACCTCCTCGTTCAGTCATGAGCTCTACCAATACCCCATTGCGTATGACATGCACCAAAACTTTGCGCCCCGTTGGAACGGCCGTTATCTATCGTCCAATGTCAACATCACTTATACCGATAAGAAAGGCCGTCTAGTCAATACCCCCGTCGGTGACCGATTTGTCAAGTTCCGTACTAAGCAGTATGTGATATACTCGAGGTTGTATATTCGCTCTAACTTAAGTGTTTCAGTAAGCGAAAGGTTACTGCTTTCGGTGTCTTATACGACTTCACCGGCAATGCTGCCAACACCACTGTGCAAAAGGTGGCCGCCATGGTCAACGAGACCTGGGTACGCGTGACGCAATTATTTCTTGTATTTCTCATCTAACTGCCCATTTAGTTCAAGGATGCTATCAAGGAGGAGCCTGACCTGTTCCTGCTCGTCGGCCACATGCCTGTGCAAAAGTAAGTTCCAGCTGCTCCAGACGTTTGACCATATCTAACAACTGGATGTGTACAGGGATAACTGGCCGCTCGTCTTCAACGCTATCCGCGCCATTCACCCTTCTACCCCCATCTTTATTTTTGGCGGGCACACTCACATCCGTGACTGCGTTCAACTCGACTCGCGTAGCATGGCTCTCGAAAGTGGGCGTTACCTCGAGACTATCGGCTGGATGAGTGCCAAGCTCCCCAAAGGCCAAAACTCGTCTGCTCCACTATCGTTAACTCGTCGATACTTGGATCCCAATCGGAATACATATACATACCACACTCAGACCAAGAACTTTGATACCTCAAAAGGACGTAAAATTACTGCTGGTCTTACTGCACTCGCCAAGGCATGGAATCTGACAGCGCCTTACGGTACCGCCCCACAGGATTACTTCCTTAGCCGGTACGTATCGCTGATCCTCATTTTCTGACATACCATTGACATGTTTCCCCACAGCACACCGTACCCGTCCAACTCATCTGTTCTGTCCCTCTTCGTCGACCAAGTGATTCCCAAGGCCCTAGCGATTGGCAACCCCTCGCGCGCCAACATCCCTAGCACTGTCATCGTCAACTCGGGTTCGCAACGCTTTGATCTATACGCTGGACCTTTCACACGCAATGACCAGTTTATCGTCTCCCCATTCAACGATGCGTTTTTGTACTTCCAGACTCCGGCAAGCATAGCAAAGCAGGTGTTGGGCAAGTTGAACGAGAAGGGTGCGTTTAGGAGGAGGGAACTAGGGGCCGGGGAAGATCCGGAATTGTATGCTAGAGGGGATGTAGACTACCGTTTTGATGCGTGGAGGCGGGATCAGTTTGAGAGGGAGTACACAGAGCGTGCGACGGCCAACTTGACATTGGGATACGTTACTACCGATGTGAGTGTCAAGTCTTGGATTGAATAGTGATTTACTAACGTTAGTGGATGATGCAGAGCTGCCCTGGTGTCGGAGACGACACGCTTCACACGCCTATCCCGTATTACAGTGCACCTGGGTACATCGCGTCGCCGCTTCCGTCCGGTATTGCTGACGACACGCTTGTCGATCTCGTCTTCCTTGACTTTTTCGAGACGGATGTACTCTCGATCGTCAACACTTTGAGCACTGGCAGCGGCAAGACCTATTCAACTGCCGATGTGCAGCAGTACGGATCCGGAGATTTGTTGACGAACACTGTGTACGGTATATTCGCGCAAGCAGCGTGGAATTAGGCGGTTATCGGTGTATCTCATTTTTACGTGTGTTTCAGTAATTCAAAATTTCTCAGATGAGCGTCGTATTGTTCTTGAGGGTGGCTGGGGACGGCGTGTGCCCTTCATCGCGTGTTCCTTTTTGCATTGTGCGCTACGATTTGCTTGTTTGAGACGAGGTAACTCTAAAGACTATAAGATACAATGAGCCAAAGCAATTGAGGGTACAGATAAGCAAAATACAACTGTAAGTGTGGATGCAATATGATGGATATCCGGTGAAGTGCAAAGCGAGGCAAATGATAGGCGCATTCAAGCAGCCTCATCCTCGAGAATTGTTCGGAGCCCTGTTTCGCTAATGTTAGCCGCATTCAACGTGTATGCCATACGACGTACTATCAATGATGTCCATATAAGCCTGTGTGGCCGGACTATCCGGGTACTCGTCCAAGAAGCTCACGCCGTAATCAGCGCTCTTGCCTATTCGGGGGTCTAGCGGCACACGTCCGAGTAGTTCGATCCCGGTCTCCTCTGCTAATCGGGCAGCACCACCTGTTGTGGGCTTGAAGATCTGTGATTCGGTCTTGCACCCGGGGCACACGAAACCAGACATATTCTCGACAAGGCCAAGGATCCGAATACCGACCTTTCGGCAGAAATTAATTTCGCGCCAGACGTCTTGTAATGCGACTTCTTGTGGAGTCGTGAGGAGGACGGCGCCGTCGATGCCGCTTTCCTTGAGGTACTGGACAATACTGAGATGCTCGTCTGAGGTACCGGGCGGGGTGTCGACGAGAAGATAGTCAAGGGTGCCCCAGTCAACGTCTTTGAGGAATTGGCCGATAAGTCCGTTCTTTTTTGGGCCGCGCCACATTACAGCGGCAGACTCGGAGGGGAGCATGAACCCGACGGACATGGCGCATAGATTGTCCTGTACGTAGACAGGTGACCAGCCCGAAGCCGAGTCGTGAATCTGCTCATTGGCGAGTCCAAAAAGTGTTGGGATCGATGGGCCGCATATGTCGACGTCCATGATGCCCGTCTGTCCGAGAAAAAATCAAGGCATAAGTAAGTTCGGGATGGAAGCGTGTTTCGATGGTATCGAGCGCCGGGCGGCGGGTTGCGTACCTGGGTATGCTCGTCTGCGGCAAAGGCCCATCCAAGTTGGGCAGTGAAAGTGCTCTTTCCGACACCGCCCTTGCCACTAAGGATGAGGACTTTGCGTCGGATGTCGGCCATCCGAGATTTAATGAAGGGCAAGGCAGGATCTGGCCCGGTGGTTACGCCCGCCGCGCAGACATCTTGATTTGCGCATCCGTTGCAGGCGTCTGCCTTGCCTGCTTGCTCCGATTCGGTACCCTAAAAATGGAATAAGTGCGAGGAAACGCAGCGGGCGAGTCTGAAACTCACGGGGCAGTGTTCGGGCGCATTGGCAGGAATGGACGGTGGCTCGGGGAGAGCAACGGGATGTTGTACAGCTATCATCAAGCGACAAGAATGGTGAGTGGCGGATAGGACGAAGATGGCTGATGACCAATCGGACCATAGGCGCTGCAGAGGTGACTGGGGTCTAACTGCGCTTGCGACTGGGCCTTAACCTTAGACTCGTAACGGTCTGCTCTGCACCCATTCCCCACCATGGCCACCCGCCTATACGAGATCCTCGAGCTTCACCACAACGCAAGTCCTGACGACAGTGAGCACATGTCTGCCATTCTCTTCATACACGCACTCACCTCTCGTAGTCCGTCGGGCCTACAAGAAGCGCGCTCTCAAGACACATCCCGACAGAGCCCCGCCTGAGCGCAAGCTCCAGGCAGAGGAGGAGTTTAGGCAGGTCAACGCAGCCTACGAGGTGCTTATCGACGAGGAGAAGCGTAGGATATATGATAGGCATGGTGCGCACATCAGTGTTGATCTCCCGCAGCCCTGTCGCTGACGTATGATTCATGCCTTCCCTAGGTGTCTACCCGCCCCCAGAGCCGCCCGTTGAGGAGATCTACTCCAACCCTCGTTCACATCCTCATGGCATGCACTTTCCTCCTCCTCCGCCCCCTCAATCTCGGGCAAGCTTTGAGCGCCAGTCGCGCAGACATGCGCCCCGCCCAGATCCCTTTGCGCAGATGTACAATGAGTCGCCGTTCCCAGCCGCTGCGCCGCCGGGATCAGGCCCATTTGGGATGCATCACCCCACGTTCATGTTCACCGACCCGTTTAAGATTTTCGATAATGTTTTCGCCCCGGCTCAGATCCCGTTTCCCCCACAACACTTTATGCCCTTGAACACTATGTCTATACAGCCAACCCCGATCATGCAATTCGTGGGAGGGCCTGGTTTCCTTGTCCACCCGGACCAGTTCCCATCGTTTTTGCCTGCCAATTCTGCCTGGACAGAGGAGACCCGCACAACCAAGATCGTCAACGGTCGGGAGGAACGGATATGGACGCGCATTGATAGAGAGGTACGTGCTGACTTTGTGCATACATGCAAAATATGACTCACTTGGGGCTCCAGGGCAACGTCCGTCGTACGTACGATGTTGACGGCAGGCACTGGGAAACCCTGAACGATGTTATTGTTCAACCGTATGAGGAAGTGTACGATGCCCACCGTCGTCCTGTCGAATATCAACAAGCACCACCTCCTCCTATTTCACACGGTCGCTCCCGTAAATCCTCATCTAGCAAGAAGAGCCGATACCCATCCCCGCCCAGGGGCTACACCTATGCATCAGCGCCACAGCCCACACCCCCGCCACCACAATCACACGTTCGCACAAAGTCACATCACATTCCTAGTCGACGTCCCCACCGCCGCATGTACTCGTATTCCCAAGAGGACTTGGGGTCCCCGATGAGCGAGGCGGACACCGTACGCCCTTACTCGTATGAGTTTGCTTCCCAAGATCCCCCTCGATATGAGGAGTACCACTACCCAACATCTTCTCGCGAGCAGTATACGAAGAAGCGGTACGAAGATGCGAGGTTGCCTACTCCACCACGCGAACCCGACGTGACGCACCGCAGAACGATGAGGCCAGATGCATCCTCTATGCCATACGCAGGCCGCGAGCGAGAACCAGCGTTCATGCCGCCGAATCCAGGTAAGGCCTTGATCCAGTTCAAGCCGTAATCGATGAACACGACTCTGATGCCCTTGTGTCCCGTAGAGCACGAGGGCAAGGAGAAGCGATGGTGGCAGAAGTTCAAGAACTAGTTTTGCTCGAATTCGACTAGCCTGTATCATTTCGATTCCTTCAAGGCCAACTGCCCGGCCGAGGCCCCAATTTTTGTAATCTCTAGCGCATTGTTTTCCACGCCCCAAGGGTTCGCCCCTACGATCGTTTCTTTCGTCTGTTTTGCACGAGCTGTAACGTTGGAGCTATCTTGAGTTTTGTCAACTGTGCCACCTGGTCAAAGCGACCTTGCACCTGTATGTTTGTCTCGGACGCTGTATCCGTCATTTAAATGCCAAAGACTGGCTCGATAATTATTACGTTTGTCATTCGATCCGTTCACCCAGATCATCCGAATGAGATCGGGAAGTCTAACGGTTGGGAGGTCGGGCGATTAAATGACACGAAGTAACAACATGTTGATGAGATCAAAGGATATGTAAATTGCAAGACCGAGTGGGACCAACGGGGGGTGCGTGATTGACACGAGGGCACAGAGACATAGACAAAGGAGACTAGGCTTCGGGCGGCTGACGTCGCAACCGCACGTATTCGGCACGCACTTTCTCCATGTTCTCAGGGGATGTACTAATGGTGGCAGGGTGTGAGAGCGCGAGATAGAGCAGAAGAGGGCGCACATACTACTTGTACATGCAGGCCTGGAGTTCCTTGTGCTGAGTGCGACAGGACCATGCAACACTAACGGTCCGGCCTGTTGCGCATGCAGCAAAGTCTAACCCGAGAATTAATGCGGTTATGCTGTGGGTGGAGTGTATGCTCACCTTTGACTAGCGCATCGCAGTCTTTGAGGGCCTGGGCCTTGGTGGACTTGAGCAGGGTGTCTTCTTCGCGTCGGGAGAGGGTGTCCATGGCGTCGGTGGCTGTGGTGCTGAGTCATGGCTCCATTGTCCTTCCCAAACAGACTCCGCCCAAACAAGCCCAAAGCGGTCAATGGCAATTGTTGGGATACACAAATATCCCTTCCTTCCATTGTGTCTTGGCTGGCCATAAAGCCATGCGCCTCGTGCCACAGCTCATCACCCCCCTCTCCTTCGCCACGCTCTTCCGTTCCCGCTGTTTTCTTCACGAGCTCACGCCGGCCGTACCACTTTGCACACCTCTCAGCCGGCTGAACGATTCTACCAACTCGCAATTCACTCTTGTTCCAATTTAGCCGTCTTTCTTTAACAACAACCTAGTTGCCTTCACTATAATGTCCCAACCCCAATTCGATGTCGTCTCACCAACCACCACCGTCAAACATGCGCGCATCCAGTCCTGGCAGCGTGGTGCACACCTCCAAGCCTCAGAGCCTCATACCCCAGTGACTGCCTCGACCGTTAGCCGCCGCCACTCGGTTTCCTCTCCCAGTTCTCCTTCCTTTGATGTCCGTGTCATGCCCGCACCAGCAGTGCCTCAGGTTCAGGTGCATCTCGCGGAGCCCCGTCCCGTGCTGTACCGGACCCATTCACATGTTGCGTCTCTTCATTCGTGGGACGGGCCTCAGGAGGATGTCGAGTCGCGCGCTGGACTTCGTGCTGGAGATGACAGGGATGAGCGGAGCACGCTCGCGAGGGAGAACACTTGGCGCGCTCGTGCGGCGCGCATGTCACGTGCCATCTTTGGACCTGCACAGATCACGCCTACACTCACCCCATGGCGCGCGCTCAACGTTGAGAAGCAACCTGGACTGCCCACCACGGCCCAGGGTGAGCACACTGTCAACGTAAGCGTACGCGCGGATAGCGAGGCGGGAGTCCACAAGTGCTCGTGCAAGCACACCGACCCGCGTCGGAAGCGCAACCGCATGTGCTGGTGTCTCATTATCATCTTGCTTATCCTGCTTGCCACGATCGACGTTATCTTCCTCAACGTACGCGTGCTCAACCCTGACTTTGGTATCATTGTGCCCTCGGCGTCTCCGGCTCCTACCAACCTGGCTCGCGAGACCAGCACCGTGACTGCTCCAGCTGTCGTGCCAACCGCCGCTACCACTAGCTTTGGGGTGTCTACTGTGCCTGCTACGTCCACCACATCTTCATCGGCTAGCGTGTCTGCTACTCCCTCGCTCCTGCAGAATTGCTTGACCCAGTTCCAAATCAACGCCCCCTCCTCGCCATCGTCGTTTCCTTGCGATACCTGCTTCTCTGCGCTCAGCAGCGCACCAGCCAATTCAAATGCAGGCTCCGCTATGCAGTAAGTACCAACCATCTGGTCTCGAGCGTACTCTAAGTTTTGGTTCAGGTTCTGCGCTATGAAAGCCATCTTCGACTCCGCTGGATCCTCTGGTTCGGCCAATAGTGGCGCACTTTCCACGGCTGGTTGGATGAGGGACGCTAAGCCATGCGGGTGGAGCGGTGTTCAGTGTGATTCGAACGGAAACGTCGCCAGCATGTAAGTTGATCATTCTATAATAGCCCTTCAAGCTCTGACATAGCTTTCAGCGTCCTTACATTCCCCGGCGTACCCGCAGCGATTCCCTCTGAGTTGTCGTCTATCTCCACATTGACGAGCCTCAAGATCACCGGAGACGGAAACCTGCCTGCTGGTGCCTTGCCGGTGTTGAATTCGTTGACTACTCTGGACATCGAGAACACCGCATTGTCGGCATTGTCTGATGACACTTTCACATCTGCCAAGTCCCTTGTTTCGTTAACGCTCGTCCGCAACTCCAAAATGGGCACCACACTGCCTAGCTCTGTCGGTTCTCTCTCGCTCAAGTCCCTGTGAGTAACGTGCTTTTTCTATTACTTCCAGCTTGCTTATCGTAGGTGCCTCTCAGGATCGTGAATGGCCAGTCTCTTGCTTCGTTTGGACCTATCTTCACGTCCTCCAGTCTCGCTTCCTCGTTGCAGACCATCGACCTGTCGTCCAATAGTATCACAGCCTCGCTTCCTTCCGACCTATCAACAATGAGCGCTTTGGCAGAATTGAACCTTTCTGCAAACAATATCGCGGCGCCCTTTCCGACGGCCATGCCTTCTACCCTTCAGGTCCTCAGCCTGGAAGGGAACGCCAAATTGAGCGGCGCACTCCCGAGCTCACTCTGCTCCTCAACCACGCTTGCCCAGTGCGATCTGAAGAACACAGGCCTCGACTCGACCACCCCATGCGGAGTTTGCACGTTTGCGTAACCTTCTTGCTACTTGATAATGGACAGACGATTATAGAGTTCGATTTACGACCTTTCATGATATACTTTCGTTGGTACTTGATGGACATTTGCTGGTTTGATTAGTATTTTACATTCGCTGCGCTTGCGGCTCATATTTTATCGTTTGGGGACCGCCTTCCCCTATCACCATAGTCTACACACTACTACATCCTGTATTGCTACTATCGCGTTGATTTGACCACGCATATATATCATATCTCAGATCATGAATGCGTGGGTGCAATGAATTAAACGGATTTGCTCAACCCTTTGCATTCGCTAGTGCAGGCATAGCACTTTTGACACATTGACAAACTTACAGTTTTCTACTCGGACGATTTCTTCGCCGGCCTACTGATCATGCGTGGTTTCAAACGTTGCGACACAAATTCAATTCGCTCACCTTCGCCTATGATGTGAACCACCTTAAGCGCCCGGGAAGTGGGACGCCTTTCAGATGTTTCATGCGGCGTACGATAGCGCAGCATCACAGCCGCAAGATATATGCTACACCAAGTACCCCAAGTATAACTGTATAAAGTATCGAAGAGGCAGACCTCACTGCCCCTGTACCGGTGGAATATAGCCGGCTTTGTTCAGGGCAGCTTAAACAAGTAAACCCCTGGGAAGCGGGGCAGTTGGCCTTGCTCAGGATTTTGCGGTTAGCAGGTCGAACAAGGCGTGTTTGTGAGAGGATTTCCGTGAACGTGCCTCATTGATATACTTGAGCCCTGATACTGAAGCAGAAATAGGAACTCTACGAGCATATGGATGATTGTGCCGAGGTCGCCCGCACCAGATTTTTGGCCAACATGTGGCGGCATAATACACTGCAATTCAGTTTAAATAATTAGCAAAGACTACATGGAGGTTCGCGGACAACTCATGGTGTACAACTATTCATTTGTGTTTCATTGCAGCGCAAAAACAGAAGCAGAAATTCAAAGACACCACATTTTCTCTCCTCTGCGTGTGACATAAACGCTTCATGCTAAGCACAGAGATGTATTATGTGCATGGGAGTTTGAGATATAGTTCAAGTTGCCATCAAAATGAGCCTATACTTTTCCTTTTACTTGAATCGCACAAAATCCCAATAACTCCCACTATAGGATGTCACGTCGCTGAAACCTGGGGGATCTGTTCTACAATTTCAGACCCCCGAGATAAATGACTGAAAATTATGGTTTGCTCACCTACATGCTTTCAGTAGCTTGGAGCGACCGCGATCGTGGGAATCTAGCAGGTCGGGGTTGCCATAAATGGCCGTAAAAGACCCGGGTCTCCCTGGGGTCCTGCCGCATTATCTCGCTCCGGATCTGCCTTGAGTGCCACACATCACACACGAACATCTATGCGATTGAAAGCAGGATTAAGACAAGATGAGAAATAAATGTAAAAAGGCGACGCCAAAACTACCTTCCAAACCGAGGTCCCGGCAGTGGAGGTTCTGCTGAAAAGTCTTCTGAAAACGCTCAGTCTGCAAATGAATTTCAGCGTCTGAAAGGGAACTGAAACTCAGCTATATCTGCTGATATCTACAAGCCAAACTACATAATTTGAGTGGTACTTCTTGAGAAATCGGGTTCTGATTTTCAGATCCCCAGAGTCCCTCACTAGAAGCGTCCCGCAACCGGGACACTGACCTTGCCTATGCCTTAATGGTTTGCACTCCGAATGTCACAAAACTCAGCCGTATATGCTCCTGTGACGCAGTTACAAATATTTTGCATTAGAGGGTACAGGGCGATTGTTAGCGTTGTATCGTCAGATTACATCTCATTTGAGCTTATCCTATCGTTAATTGCGTACACTTTACAATTGTTCAAACTTTGACCCATTTGGGCGGTCCCCGACATTGTACCTCACAAAACGACGTATTAAGAACTGCTCCATGCCCGGGCGTTATTGTGAGTGTGTCTTGCATTCGATTACCCTAGCTACGCGTTCAGCTCAGGTTCCTGCACCTCTGCTCTACCTCAACGGCCGTTTGAGCGCGTGAACTCACTCAAACTTGCACAAACCATCTAAGACGTCTGGTCAATGCTTGCAGGCTCCATCAAACCAACCCTCGCTTACGAGTCGAGCCCGCATCCGCGCACCTTCGCTCGCCTCGCACGCATCAGCCGCATTACGAATACGGCGTACGGCTCGATTCATCTATTTCGGCGGACATGTGGACATTGAGCGGCTCGTTCGATGCGCCGTCTCTACGTGCATCTGGCGACTCGCGCTGCGTCGTCCCACGACACCCTACCATGGAAGAGAGCAGCCCGCTCCCCCAGTCCCAGTAGTAATTCGGCCACTGGGATTGTTCCCTTCGTTACTCACCCGTCCTGGCGCATAAACGGGTCGTATGTAATTCATCCGACACGGTGTCCCCGAGCGCATCGAACCCAGCATGCCGCCAGCTCTCTAGTCTCCTCACGGAGAAAATTATCGCTCGTCTCACTAGTGCTGTGTTTCACCTTGAGTTCCTTGCCCTCCTACGTGCATTGCCTCCTATGCACCTACCTTTATTAATCTCTCAGCGCCTCGTCTGCTACCACGCCTCGCCACATCCGCCACTGCATCTTCCATTAACAAGAGGCATTATCTAGTGCGTAAACTTGTCCATTAACGATTTACACGCTCGTTCAACGCTAAATTAACATGTTCAAACCAAATGAATGCTAGTCAGCCCACATGTACATTTGCGTTCCTATACTCTACTTACCCAACCACCAGCAGACTGCAGATGTATGGCGAACATCCGCCTGTACCGTCAAGTTACATGTTGTGTTATGTAGAATACATTTCTATGCGAGCTTAAATTACTACACAAGTGGCATCATAAATCAACGAGTCAGTATATGCGTGCTTCCAGTTCTCATGATTGAGTAATATCGTTTCAGCTGTCTCCAGGGATGTCCTTGGAGTAATCTGAGAGCATACACCCCTAAAGGCCATCTGAAAATATACTATTATGGAATATTTAAACTTGTTGTCTGTGCTTGTTTGAACTATTAGTATCTATTCTATATTCAAAATACGTGCAATAGGCTCCTAGAGCACTTCCTGCACTGCTAACGGGTGCTGCGGCGAGGTGCACGGGTCCAGGGGTGCCGCCAAAACACTCCCAAAACACCCAAGGACAATTGCGCCACGAATTTGGACATTATCAGTGCCGAGCGGACAGGTGTAGATATGAAGCAGAAGGAGAGAGAGTCGCAGTGGGCACACTGATATCATATATCTAGATAAATGTAATTGAGTAATGAGCAACTGCCATTCCGGGAGTGTATTTACTGTACTTGCTGTGCATTTTACAGTAGACGGTCACATGACTTAGTTACTTCACGTGATTTAGCGGTCCAATTGGAAATAATTCAGAGGTCCGAGTGACCAGCTAAAGCAAGGTGATTTAGCATACAAAACCTCTCGAATCTCCGATAAAGCCAATTCCTTTTTTGGATTTATCTCTTACCAAATGCGAAAGTCCTTTCTCAGATACCTTTTGCTGATTTATTTACCAAGGAAACGAGACGAAATGGGATTGTCTAGCTTTCCGAGCGCTTACCGTGTCGAACCTGCTGCGTTAGAATTGACGCTTATAATAACGGTTTCAGTCGTGAATGGCGTTTCTACCACCCTAAGGAGTGGCTATATCTCACTCAATGCACTTGCATAGAACATTTAGACAAGTCACTTTGTGTCATGGATCACACGTAACCCACACAGCCACTCTCTAGACGCTTGGCGTCACTCCCTTGTCACGCATATACTCACGTACTCGCCCCTCTTCCGCCGCCATTCCTTTCCTCCTGGCCACTACCTTCACCCAATCGACTTCTCAAACGGGTACCCTGCACCCAGGCGCCCTCCCATCTGTTCCGTCGCTGTCGCTCGTAACCGGCGTCGAGATGCCAGTCAACCGAGGCGCTTGGACCGTCGGGGGCTATTTGCCCCATCCGAGCTGCTCAGCTACCTTTCCGTTCCCTGTTTGTTCACCTCGGATCCCACGGCTTCTTTGTCACGGCGCCCGAGGCCACCTTTGCCTGTGTGTGTCATTTTGGTGAAGGCGCTCTGGAGGTCCGAAGCTCTCCATCGCCTATCAACTCCAGTTTTACTCTGTTTAATCAGGTACGTTGATTCATATCATTTCCCTCTCGT
>MU132149.1:77548-103586 GCA_015039395.1 Ceratobasidium sp. AG-I | reverse complement strand
AAGCAGGATTAAGACAGGATGAGGAACAAATGTAAAAAGGCGACGCCAAAACTACCTTCCAACCCGAGGTCCCCGGCAGTGGAGGTTCTGCTGAAAGCTCAGTCTGCAAATGAGTTTCAGCGCCTGAAAGGGAACTGAAACTCAGCTATATCTGCTGATATCCATAAGCCAAACTACTTAATTTGAGTGGTATTTCCTGAGAAATAGGGTTCTGATTTTCAGATCCCCAGAGTCCCTCATTCAGCACACAAAACCTCTCGAATCTCCGATAAAGCCAATTTTTTGGATTCATCTCTTACCAGATGCGAAAGTCCTTTCTCAGATACTTGTTGCTAATTTATTTACCAAGGAAACGAGACAAAATGGGATTGTCCAGCTTCCCGGGCGCTTACAGTAACGGTTTCAGTTGTGCATGGCGTTTCTACCACCCTAGGGAGTGGTTGTACCTTCACTCAATGCACTTGCCTGGAACATTTAGACAAGTCACTGTGTGTCACGGATCACCCGTAACCCACACAGCCACTCTGGAGACGCTTGGCGTCACTCCCTTGTCACGCATACACTCACGCACTCCCCTCTTCCGCCGCCGTTCCTTCCCTCCTGGCCACTACCTTCACCCAAGCGACCCCCCAAACGGGTACCCTGCACCAAGGCACCCTCCCATCCGTTCCGTCGCTGTCACTCGCAACCGGCGTCGGGATGCCGGTCAACCGAGGCGCTTGGACCGTCGGGGGCTATTTGCCCCACCCGATCTGCTCGGCTACCTTTCCGTTCCCTGTTTGCTCACCTCGGAGCCCACGGCCTCTTTTTCACGGCGCCTGAGGCCACCTTTGCCTGTATGTCTCATTTTGGTAAAGGCGCTCTGGAGGTCCGAAGCTCTCCATCGCCTATCAACTCCAGTTTTACTCTGTTTAATCAGGTACGTTGATTCATATCATTTCCCTCTCGTCTCCTATGGCTTATCCCCGTCCTCGCCGTTGTAGTCATCTCCCTCAGCGACGTCTCCACCTCCTTCCTCTCTTCGGCGCATACCTCCTTACTCAGTGCCCCTCGACGCGAGTCTAACACTTTGCTAGGATAATCTGCAAGTCGCCACATTACACTTTGCTCGCTGCCACGCATAAGCCAGCTTTTTGCATTAATATAGTAATGTAGGGTGTTTGGCGAGTCTCTTAATGGCTTCGTTGGTGTACATTTATTGGACTCAGTGATATTCGGAACGGGTTAAGAACTCTGACTTTGGCTGGATGTATCTGTTCTGCATGGAAGGCCGTGCTTACCCCGGACAGTGCGCATTTGTCTTATGTTTACCATGTGAAAGGTCAGCAGCCAAGTAATCGTGTAGTACTTTTATCCTAAGCTAAGAAAGATACGCTGAAGCGCTCGTAGAATGGGGGAAATGACTTGTGAAAATTCGAACAGATGCGCCAAAGCGGCGTTGTTTCACTTCATAATGGGCAATGTGAGTGTGAGTGTGAGTGTGAGTGGTGGTGGTCGATATGAGAGTGACTGGTGATATATTGTAGAATAGAACTGTTCGCCTCAGATAGGAAGTAGGTTTAACAAATTATGATTGACATGAATACTAAAGGAGACCCTCCGTTGTTTGGCATATGGAAAACAAATGTGGCCAAAGAAGGATATGGTGTCCGCGGAAGTGAAGCCACGTGACCGTCATAAGAGCTTGCGCGTCCTGTGAACATTCGAGGGGCGTCTCGCACCAGCCACACCAGTCTGCACGTTGCATTCTCTATAAAACCCCAGGTGAAAGTACCGGAGAACTCAACCCCCACGATCTAAGCCATGTCTCTCGATCCTTCTGGCGCTGCCGCCCAACCAGGTCCGGATGATATCTCCACCGCCATCCTTCGTCCCAAGAAATCGTGAGTAAACTGGTATCACTTTAGAAGATGCGCTGACAGAATAAAAGTCCGAACCGTTTGATTGTTGACGAAGCCACCTCGGATGACAATTCTATCGCAACCCTCAACCCCAACACCATGGAGGCACTCCAGCTGTTCCGTGGCGACACCATTATCGTTCGGTAAGCTACTATTTAGGCAGGCTTATTGGACTGTCGTTCTTATTTTTATAACTAGGGGCAAAAAGCGCAAGGACACTGTCCTGATCTGCTTGAGCTCTGATGACGTCGATGAGGGCAAAATCCAAATGAACAAGGGTAAGCGACATTCGCTCATATCGACGCGTTATCAACCTAATGCCTTTGCATACAAGTGGCACGCAACAACCTTCGCGTCAAACTTGGGGATTTGTGTAACGTCCAGCCCTGCCATGACATCAAGTACGGGAAGCGCGTGCATATTCTCCCCTTTGACGACTCTGTGGAGGGATTAGGCGGAAACATATTTGAAGTGTACTTGAAGCCGTATTTCCTCGAGGCCTATCGTCCAGTGCGCAAGGGCGACACGTTCTTGGTTCGTGGAGGAATGCGCACAGTGGAATTCAAAGTCATTGAGACCGACCCTGCCGAGTTCTGTATTGTCGCCCAAGATACAGTGATTCACACTGGTGAGTCGTTATTTGACGCTATAGTAGTAGGGTCTGATTTGTTACAGAGGGTGAACCTGTGAAACGTGAGGACGAGGAGGGTAATCTTGCCGACGTTGGGTACGATGACATTGGCGGTTGCCGCAAGCAGATGGCTCAAATCCGTGAGCTTGTGGAGCTTCCTCTAAGGCATCCGCAGCTGTTCAAGTCGATTGGTATCAAGCCCCCGCGCGGTATTCTTATGTTTGGTCCGCCTGGAACTGGAAAAACCTTAATGGCTCGTGCTGTTGCGAACGAGACTGGCGCATTCTTTTTCCTCATTAACGGTCCTGAAATCATGAGCAAAATGGCAGGCGAGTCGGAGAGCAATTTGCGCAAGGCCTTTGAGGAGGCTGAGAAGAACTCTCCGGCGATTATCTTCATTGATGAAATCGACAGTATTGCTCCCAAGCGTGAAAAGGTATGTGGGTTGACTTGACTGAAACATCTGCTCATCAATTAACCTGATTGCCTTCTTTAGACGAACGGGGAAGTGGAACGCCGAGTTGTATCCCAGCTACTGACTCTTATGGACGGCATGAAAGCGCGTTCCAATGTTGTTGTTATGGCTGCCACCAACCGACCTAACTCCATCGACCCAGCACTTCGTCGATTCGGCCGGTTCGATCGTGAAGTTGACATTGGAATCCCGGACCCGATTGGCCGCCTCGAGATCTTGCGCATTCATACGAAAAACATGAAGCTTGCAGACGACGTTGATCTCGAGCAAGTACGCAAAGCCAGTTTCATTCTGTATTTTGGCTTACCATTTATTCACAGGTTGCCTCCGAAACACACGGTTATGTTGGGTCTGATATTGCATCGCTTTGCTCGGAAGCCGCCATGCAACAAATTCGCGAAAAGATGGATCTAATCGACCTCGATGCGGATACTATCGATGCTGAGGTACTCGATGCGCTTGGTGTTACGATGGAGAACTTTAGGTTTGCCCTTGGTGTCTCCAATCCGTCTGCCCTCCGCGAAACCGTTGTCGAGGTCCCTACCGTCAAGTGGTCCGACATTGGCGGCTTGGAGAAGGTCAAGCAAGAGCTCCAAGAAACTGTTCAATACCCCGTCGAGCACCCCGAAAAGTTCTTGAAGTATGGCATGTCTCCTTCGAAAGGTGTGCTGTTCTATGGGCCGCCAGGAACAGGCAAAACGTTGCTTGCGAAGGCGATTGCGAACGAGTGCCAAGCCAACTTCATTAGTATCAAGGTGCGCTTCTCACCGTGCTGCATGTGGTCGGTAATACTGATGCTTTTGTAGGGTCCTGAGCTGTTGACCATGTGGTTCGGAGAGTCCGAGGCCAATGTTCGTGATGTCTTCGATAAAGCGCGAGCAGCAGCGCCATGTGTCATGTTCTTTGACGAGCTGGACTCCATTGCTAAAGCACGTGGGGGAGGTGGAGGCGACGCTGGTGGTGCGGGCGATCGCGTACTGAATCAGATCCTGACTGAGATGGACGGAATGAACGCGAAGAAGAACGTCTTCATCATTGGTGCGACCAACAGGCCGGACCAGATCGACTCTGCTTTGCTGCGTCCCGGTCGTCTCGACCAATTGATCTATATTCCTTTGCCTGACGAGCCCTCGCGCATCTCCATCCTCCAAGCGACTCTTCGCAAGTCTCCGGTATCTCCCGGGGTCGATATTGGGTTCTTGGCCAAGAGCACGCATGGATTCTCTGGCGCGGATTTGACCGAAATTTGCCAACGTGCTGCCAAGCTGGCGATTCGGGAGAGCATCGACGCAGATATCCGCCGTATCCGTGAGCGCCGTGATCGAGAAGACGGTGGCGACGCGGAGATGGAGGACGAGGAAGATCCTGTGCCCGAAATCACCATTGAGCACTTTGAGGAGGCGATGAAATTCGCTCGTCGCTCTGTGTCCGACCAGGACATCCGCCGGTACGAGATGTTTGCACAGGTCAGTGATAATTTCTTGAGTGTAACGAGACGGTTTAGCTCACGTGTCTGTTTTTCAAGAACCTTCAACAATCTCGCTCCTTCGGGTCGTCGTTCAAATTCCCTGAAGGTGGAGCGCCTGGTGCGGGGAACCAACCAGGTGCTGGGGGCGCCGCTTTTGCTGCTGATGATGCAGGAGACGATGACCTGTACGCGTAGTTCTTGTCGTATTGTATTTTGCCCGTGCTTGTTCTATAAATGTGAAAGAGTTTGTATCCGTTTCTGGTTACATGACCCACGTGATTACACCGAACCTGGCACACGCGTCAGGTATTGTCAGGGTGGCATTCTTGGCTTGTGAATTCCTGCAGCAGCCGCTCACATATAAGCCGTACCGAATCTTGCTGAAAGCCTCAAACGGTCAACCGCCTCTTTTAATTGGTGTAAATATGTCCGCTTCGCCGGCCACATCTCCCTCGTCGAGCCATTTGGCAAAAATAAGGTAATCAAGAACAACAGCGCGGGAGACAACAGACTAAACTTGTTTTGCGTCCAGATGGGCCCCACTTCACATTCCACGAGCTCGCCGTCTACAGACAGCCGCGGTCTGCATCTGGGCCTTGCTGATGCCGCTCTGTGTCGCTGCGTTCTTCATATGTTGGTGAGCAAATCGAATCAAAAACCATTGAAAATATTCAATTTTGCCGTGGTGTAACCAGTTCTGTACCCCTTTTATGGCCGTTCCTCATACCATATCTTATTTGGGCATTTGCATTCGACGAAAGCCCGGCAACTGGAGGGAGGCCGAGCCAGTGGTTTCGTCAGTGGAGGGCTTGGAAGTATTTTGCTGAGTATTACCCAGCTCGGTAAGTTCTAGCTATGGTGTTTGATTTTACAAATTAATAGTTTGTCCATAGCATAGTCAAGGTGATCAAATTTTCTAGCCGGTAGTTGACACTCTTTAACACATTTGCTAGGAAATTGACCTACCTGCGGACCGGCCTTACTTGTTCGGATATCATCCTCATGGGATTATTGGGATGTAAGTGCGTCATGTCTGAGCATTGTCATTGAATTGAGTAAAGTGCTTCTGCAGGGGGGCCTTTGCAACCTTTGCGACTGATAGTGAGTTGCTAATACCAACCATTACCAAACCCTAACGGCATAATACGCTGCAAGGCACTAGGTTCTCCGAGCAATTCCCTGGAATTAATCCGCACTTGTTGACACTTACCTCTAACTTCCACGTTCCGTTTTATCGGGATATTCTTCTTCACCTTGGCATATGTTCCGTAAGTAAACGATCATGTGCGAACATCCTAGAACAAGGCCCCGGCTCCGCCATATGTATGTGGCCGTGCTAATAGCTTTGCGACTCTCACTCATTCTACCTTAGGCATTGTCATTGGTGGCGCGGCAGAAAGCTTGAGCGCGCATCCGGGTACGGCTGACTTGACTTTGAAGCGGCGACTGGGGTGCGTATATACCTGACGGAGGGTGGTGTTTTGCTTATAATTGTGGCTAGATTTGTCAAGATTGCAATACAACACGGGTAAGAGCACTACAGCACTGACCATGACAGGATTTCGATCTTACGCTTTTGACACAGAGCAGACCTGGTGCCTGTGTTCTCCTTTGGCGAAAACGATGTACGTTAGTGCTTAGCTGTGTCGATTATAGCTCACTAAATTGCTCTGCTTAGATCTACGAGCAGTTGTCTAACGAGAAGGGGACCACTGTCTATGAGTTACAGAAAAGGTTTCAGGCCGCGTTTGGGTTTACCTTACCGCTATTCCATGGGAGGGGTTTGCTGAACTGTGAGCTATTTTTTCCGAGGCTCAAATTCAATTGCTAAAATTATACAGATGATTTTGGTTTAATGCCATATCGGAGGCCCATTGTGTCTGTTGTGGGCAGGCCAATCCATGTCAAGCAGTCGGCAGACCCATCTAAAAGCCAAGTTGCAGAGACGCAGAAGTTGTACATAGAAGAGCTCATGCGGTGGGTTTCTCAAATAAATACCATAAACCAAGCTCACATTTCGCCAGAATATGGAACACATACAAGGACTTGTACGCCAGAGATAGGACAAGGTAAGTCCTTCTACGTCTTTGGCTCCTATTGTTGAGACCCATTCGTACATCTAGAGAATTGAGATTAGTGGCATGAGGAGTGGCAGTCCATTTGGGTTACACTCGACTTGTATTGTTGATATTTGGATGTAATACCGAGGCTTCTCGAGAGTTGAATAGAATGAAGTTGTCCAAGTGGGCAAATTCAACAAGACTGTACGACACGTGATGAATGACGGACCACGTGCCGGGTCTGGATGTATCGCTTCAGTCACCGTCATTCTGGTCGAATCTCTCACTTGCAGACATACTTCATATAACTAGGTATCATGGAAAAGGAACCTGACACCCAGTCTTTTCAACAACCCTTCAACAAGACCCCTTCTGAGGCTGACAAGCCCCGCACTCCCATTTCTGCACAAAGCCCCAATGGTATGTATGGGACCTTCTCGTTATGGGCCCGTCTTCAGCTATCTAGAATAAATTCACCGAAAATCTATTTATTTGTACGTTTCCAGGGGAGGACCATGATGAGATGCATAAAGATCGAGAGGACATAGGGGTTGAGGGAGACACTATCAGTGTACGTGTTGCGCCGAAGAACCCTCGCGCCTGTGTTATAGCTCACCAAATCGATACTCAGCCGGCTAAGCCACCTGTAGCCTTGGGCCCGAATGATACCCTAGATCAGAGCTCTACGCTTGTCGACACTGTCACAGATAAAATACGCGGCGAATCGATGTCCTTGCCTGCAGATAATGCCCCGCACAATTCCGACACTGCCCATCTGGAAGTGCGTCTATTTAGATCTCGGCTTCAAAACCTGTCTAATTAATTACAGCCAAGTGGAAACCACTCCCACTCTGGGTCTGATGGTGATTCCTCGGACAAGGAGCACAGCCGAAAGCGAAAGCTATCGAGTCGAAGTAGTATCGCCAACGAGGTGGCCGTTCGACAGCACCCAAAGCGACCAAAAGAAAGCGATGTTCCAGAGCGGGAAGAAGATGCTGAAGAGTCCTCAGCCCCTCCTTCCTCTTCAGCTGCTGCTATCTCTAAACCTGGTCAGGTGGTGAGTTATCGCAGCTTCAGCGCTAGAGTCGTACTAATGTATGATACCAGTTTGGGTTTGGGTCGTTTGCATCCGCTAAATCACCCTTTGTATCGGGGCAAAGTGTTCGTGTTGATTTCCAAGATCTTAACTTACTGGCGTAGTTCACTAATGTCGCCCTCCAAAGAGTACTCACAACTCCTCCCCTAACACTCCGACTAAGAGGGACAACGGATTCAAATCACCAACCCCGGAGGTGTCTAAGCCAACTGCTTCTGATGAACAGGGGTCTCGAGAAGCGTCCATAGGCTCGATCCCGTCTGCTTTGAGGCAGTCACAAAACCCCGGATTCGCTGCGTTCGCATCCACATCACCTTCTCCCCGTCCCTCGGCCGCACCCCCACTTCCTTCCAGTACTGTGCCCGTGTTTCCCCAGCGGGACTCCTTGGCCGGGCCAGTTCGACGCTCAAAATCGCCTGTTGGCAAACATCAAGCTTTTGGGCAATACAGCGCTGGATTATCTCGATTTGCAGCTGCGTCCTCCCGAAAGGCTTCGCAGGACGAGTTATCTACCCAGCAATCAAACGTTGACTCTCAGTCGGTGTTTAACAATCAACCGGAATTTGAGGATATACTGAAATCGAAAGGAGAGGAGTTATTGAATGATCAAACGGAAAAACCTAACATTCAAGCAATTGAACGTAAGTTGATCTTAAGTTACACTACTTAACGGCGCTTCATATGTTGCCTTGCAGACAACACTGGCGAGGAGGAGGATATGACGTTGTTTCAGACAAGGGCTAAGCTTTATACTCAAGATGAATCGTTTGCCTATAAGGAACGTGGTACTGGCTTGCTAAAAGTCAATGTTCGACGAAGCGACGGAGAAGGGGCAAGAATTGGTGCGCACATCCAAAGTTCTTTCTGCTTTTACTCAAATCGGTTTGTTTTGCAGTGATGCGTGCCGAAGGAGTGTTGCGGCTGTTGCTGAATATGCCTTTATACCCAGGCCTCATTTGCGAGCTTGGTCCAGACCCGAAGTTCATTAAAGTTGCAGAGATCACATCCCGCGATCGCAAGCTTCACGCGGTCAAGGTGTGTTTGATTGATTGATCTTTCCCAGCTGGTCTTGAAGGTCTTTTTGTAGGTGGGCAGCGCGAAGGTTGCCCAGGAACTTTACGATCATTTAATGGAAAACACACCAAGCAAACTGACGCCGTCAGAGCAAGTTTGATCATATTTGTTGAATTCCAGTGTATCAATACAGATATGTGGTTCACTGTTGTTTCTGCAGAATAGACACCACAAGCTGTATTAGGGACTATCAGAATTTGATCTCACTAGTGCTTTGTTCATCATACTGAAGTGGGATTTATTTGACTGTTCTACTGTGCTACAGTTAACTCCACTAGTGGTAAACTATGGGCCTCCAGTCTCCATGCTTCATTATGTATTCATTGTTTAGGAAACGGTAATAGTGGTCAATAATCACAACCACTTGGAAGGTAGTACATCTGGAAAACCATGGCCATACTCTAAATATTGTGAGGTGGCTGGGGTCTTTGCGCTCTGCAAGAGATGGATATCCTGAAAATTCGGTCAAAATCCATGAGTCTCAGGCAGCCAAATGAAGATGATTTTATGAGTCTAGGAGTGTATATGGCAGTAGATCTTACAACCCCAAAATGTAGCAAAACCACATTTTGGGACAAGCTTGCCAAAAAGTGGAACCACAAATTTGTGATGTCATGTTATGGGGTTCCCCTTTGGGCTAAAATGTCTTTAATTTTGCAGATCTCCCTAAACTTACAAGTTTTGGCCCATTTTTGGGACATCCAGTTCACATAGAGACAATTCTGTGCTATGCTCCCATTTTTCATCATCAGGAAACCCGGGAGCAACTTGTAAGTGCTCAGAAGTGTTTAAAATGGCCAAAGTGGTCCAAGGCATGGTGTGCCTTTTCATGAACTCGCAAGTACTTTCAAAGTGCTCGGAGAGCTTAGTCAGCATGTCAGATCAAATGTAGACACAAACAAAAATGCCAACTCAGCGAATATCCGTTCTTTTTGGCTGATTGTTGCGCCATTGGAAGCGCATCGAAAAACTGCATATGCGAAGTTACTTGTGAGAGACATGAATATGTCCATTACCTGAGAAAACAGTGAAGCTTTGGGACACTTCAGACTGATTGCATGTGATCACGTGATATGATCTCAGCCACACACAAATTGGAATGTACAATTATCTCCAAGCCCTTAAAAGACACAATCAAGTGTTTCACAAACGACTTCGCATATGCAGTTTTTCGATGCGCTTCCAATGGCGCAACAATCAGCCAAAAAGAACGGATATTCACTGAGTTGGCATTTTTGTTTGTGTCTACATTTGATCTGACATGCTGACTAAGCTCTCCGAGCACTTTGAAAGTACTTGCGAGTTCATGAAAAGGCACACCATGCCTTGGACCACTTTGGCCATTTTTAACACTTCTGAGCACTCACAAGTTGCTCCCAGTTTTCCTGATGATGTACCTATAAACACTTGTAAATGTCACGCTCAGCAAAATCTTGCTTTGCTCTGGAGCACTCTGGAGCACTCTGGAGCACTGGAGCACATGGAGCCAACCCCCCTGTAAGGCCCTAGGCCTCACCACTGGCTCCAGCTTCCCCTCCTGGGCCTCCTGCCTTTTTTCCGGATTTTCTACCATTTGTTTTTGCTTCCCTTTGCTCATTTCTTTCCTGGTGCTCTGGCCTTCGCGCTCAGTGTTTACCTCTGATGTCCTTGCCAGTACCATTTGCATCCGAGCCGGTGATCCGTAGCCACTCGTTTGCATCCGGACTTTTTATCTTCTTTTCATCTGTCTTATAAGTTTTCGTTGATGATGTCATTTGCTTCCGGTCCTGTATAGCACCAAGCCACTCGGCTCGGATGCAGTTCTGTGTATATAGGCCTGCCATGCACGAAAGGGGGACCTTGGACTCATCCCCCTTTGTGCAGGTACACATTCTTTCGTCCCCTTTCTGTTCTCTCTTCCTTAGACTCATCCCCCTTTGTGCAGATACACCCCTTATTGAATATATAGTGGTTTTAGCTGTACTTAGTGTGTGTGGTGAGCAGTGAGGCATCAACATTGAGGCCTTTCACCCCCCCCCCCTGTCATGACCCACCCTGTTTCTCGTGGCTTGTACGTTTTCTTGTGGCTCATGACCTGAGTCATTTCTGTGGGCTATGCTTTCTTTTCTCCGACTCACGCTGCGCGCTTGTCAGACGCTGCCTTGTTCTGTATGACTCGCCACATGCCATATGCTGTGCGAGTCTGACTCAATGTACGCTCTTGTTTTGTCTGGGCTGTACGCCCATTTGCCTATATATTTGAGCCTGAGCAAGCCTGGTTTACCCAGCTTGCTCTACACTCGTCATTACCCTTTTCTATCTGGCCTTCAAAGCCACTCAGTTATCACTCGCCAGTTATTCAGCTTAGCTGTCTTATTGTCTTCGCCAGCATCTTTGTTTAGGCTTGTTTTATCACTCGTCCCAGCCACCCGATACGTCCGCTGTCGTCAGTCTACTACACGTTCGCAACATCTTAGAAGAGGTTGTGACACCCCCTATCCTGAGCCCTCAGGAGCACATCATATGGTCTAATGAGTGTCAGCAACGACCACTAGGGAGAGGATATATGCACTGGCTTGGGGACCAGGCACAGCCACAGGTCACTTAGAGCGACTGGGCTAAAGGATAAGATAGAGATGGGACAAGACCCAGGATAATGATTTAAGTAATGAACTTAGACTTAAGAGTCTTGGGCAGAAACCGATCAGGGACCAAATAGGTATGAAAGGGTAGATTGGATGTGGTAGAGAACAGGAGGTTGAGTTCTGAGGCTTAGGGCTCTCAGTCTGTTGGAATACGACTAGCAGTGTCGCCTATGGTGCGCTGCACAGCCTTGGATTCCCTATGTCCGTCTTTGGTTGTCATTTTGATCTACACATCTCTGTTGACATATCCACGGCTGAGTGCGTGGACTATCATTCTAATATCCTTCCTTTATCTTCTTGTTTCTATTGCTATGGTACCTCTGCCGATGACTTGCCTTCCTTTGAGGAATGTTACCCTTGTTCGTCTGATATGAACTGTATTGACTAGTTCCGCTTACCTTTGTCTGTACGTGTATATAAGGAGTGGTATCTGGAGACCCAGACACTCAGACTCAAATACATCTCTTTCACTTGTCCTTCAGACTCCTGAACAGTCTCTTCAGTATAAGTGCTATAGTGATGGCTTAAGTGCATCACTGCATTACAACTAAGAAGCCAACACAGTCTCTCCCTTATATATATTCTTTAATCTATTTTAGTACATGAAAAATATTTAATAGAAGGAGTGGAAAGTGTATGGAGAGAAGTGTTGTGCTGGCAAGAGAAGCGCATATAAGTGAACCCTTAAGCAACACACAGCCATGCTTACAAACAAGCACCATGGCTATGCTTACATCAGGTGGCAATTATGTTGACTTCTTAGTTATATTGCAGTGATGCGCTTAAGCCGTCACTATAGCAAGTATACTGGAGAAGCTACCAAGTGTCTGAAGACAAGTGAATAGGAGATGTATTTGAGTCTGGAGTGTCTAGGTCCCTAGATACCACTCCTTATATACATGTGAGGCACAAAGGAGATGTAACTAGAGACTACAGTCCATATCCAAGGAACAATGGGAATAGGTCTCAAAGGAAGGTAAGTCATCTATGGAAGACCCGAAACTATAGTAATGGTTGGAGAATAGATGAATAGAAGGCTTGTAATCCATGCACACAGCCGTGGATATGTCAACAGCAATGTGAAGATCGAAATGACGGCCAAAGACGGACATAGGGAATCCGAGGCTGTGAAGCGTAACATAGGCGACACTGCTAGTCGTATTCCAACAAATTACACATAAATTGAATAAACGCGACTTAGAGGGAGTGAGAATGAAGATAAAATGAAATGAAATCTTAGAAAATCATATAAAATTGTAACATATTCGTGTCATGGTCTAGGCCATGACAATGAGCACTCTGGAGCTCTGATGAGCACATGACCAGTGCTCCTGAGTGCTTATGAGCACATCTATTGTGCTCAGGAGCTGTTATCCATCCAATCACTGATTGATAGATGATGGCTTCCCCTTTGGGCATGACAGGTCAGGCACCAGGGGACCAGCCACTTGTCAGCTAGATGGGACTCTTGAGCTTTGATGGATCAGAGGCAAGCCTCAAGCTCAAGTCCCCCCCCTCAACAGCTCCTATGTCCCACTGCAAACAATGCTACTTCTACTTAAAGTAGACGACTCTCAAAAAACACTGTTGTAAGCGCCTGCCTTCCCAAAAGGGCTGAAGTCAAGGTAATCTCCCTCTGTAGGGCAAATTTAGAAAATTGCAGCACATAATCGCTGCTTGTAGCCCCAGGCACCTTTTACATACACATATCTTATTTTAATGATTGTTGACTTCTGAGCTTTAGGCGATATACCAGTCTATGCGATTAAGCCTTAGACTACAGGTAATCCCACAAGTAGAGCGGTGCAAGCAAGTTTGATTAAGAGACGATGGAGAGTCTGGCTCTCCAGAGACCACTCCTTATATACACAAAAGGGGCATAGCAATAGGAAAACATACACATACAACAAGTCATTCAGAAAGGTCCATGTCTGACCCATACAGGCATCAGTCAGACTCGCATGTTGTAACCCACCGGACTTCTCTTTCTTTTTGTGTGCCTTTCTCTCGTCTAAGGCCTGGCCTTTGACTTGCTCGGACACAGACTCGTGGCTTACAACGCATGACCACAAACACTCCTTTGGACTTTACGCACAGACCACACCTCATGGTGACTCTTGTGTTTCACCTTGCGCTTCTGTGCGCTCTTACTGGTAGATGGACTTTCACATGTACTTACGAGGCTGTACGCCTCCTGTGTATAAAAGAAGGGTGAGCGAGCCTGGGATCTCCAGCTTGCTCTACCTCGTCAATCTCCCCTCATAGGTGTGAAGGCAGGACAGTACTATAAGTGACGGCTTTAGCGCATCACTTGTACCATCCTCCTACACTCTTAAGACTAAGAGACTACGTCGTATAACAACTTCCTCAACACTTCGGGTTTAGCCCTCAATATCGTATCTCTTGAGTCCATCGTCAGGACTAAGGGCTTGTAGAACGCCACTTGATAGATCAACAACACGCGTCGAAACACACCTAAGTCAAGCCAAGAGGGCTGTGACATCGCACATAGCCTCCTCATAAGAGCACAAAGGAGAAGATAAGCGCACAAAGGAGAAGCTAAGCGCACAGCCAAAATGAGAAGAGAGAGAGAGATAATCCCTATCAGGGAGATAGTCTGTAACAGTCTCAGACACAGTAACAACAATGTGGATGAGGTGGGTCATGCAATCAGCATTGCCCACTGTGGGAAAACCAAGCTCAATGAACTCAGCTAAGGTGTCTGTGGGAGTCATATCCCAACAATGATTTTTTCCACCAAAGCCATTAGAGAATCAATCCTTGTATTTGTCATCAAAAAGCAATCAAATGGTGACCTCAGAGTCCAAAACCGGAACATTTATGCATTGGAGCACTTAGACCAATTCTCGAAAGGCTTTGGCAGAAAAAAAGATTACAATAAGACATGTGTATGTACAAGGTGCCCGGGGCTATGGGCAGCAATCATGTGCTGCGATTTTCTAAATTTGCCCTACATCGGGAGATTACCTTGACTTTGGTCCTTTTTGGATGGCAGGCACTTAGGCCAGTGTTTTCTGAGAGTTGTCTACTTTGCCCAGGGGTATTTTATAGCATTTAGCCTCTTTGGTCAACAGGGGATGGAAATCCAATGGCTGGTTCAAAAGTTAGGTTTTATTGTAAATTGACTAAGCCTTTTTGGAACAGATTTCAAATTTCAAAAAAGATGCGCCCTGCTCTGAAAGTTATGTAAGCCTTGTCAGATTTGAAATTGTCAAGCAAACAATGGAGAAAATCATGTTTTATTGTCCCAGACACGATTCTTTCCAGATTTGGGCACATGTTTGCCTCATTTCTTCATCAATTTGATGTCAACTTGTGTCTAGTTCATGATATCAGAGTCCCTCAGGGATTGCGCACAATCTGGGATCCATTTGAAATGAATTTGAAATTGCTGTCTCAGGAGCCATCTGGAGACATCAATGCAAGGCTCCAGAGTGCTCCAGAATGCTCCAGAGCCCCATATATGATGCTCCTTCAGCTCCTGGGAGATCCTGAGCAAAACCCAGGCTCCAGAGCAAAGGATGTTTTTGCTGATACACCCCCTGGGGCCTGACTGTTGTGAACCACGTAAGCCTGCCCCTTTGATTGTCTTGCTTCGGCCTTGGTAAACACCTCTGGCCTTAGTGCCCATGCACTTGCTTTCTTTCTTGGCTCACAAATTATCTTGTGGCTAACCACTTGATGCTCTTTCACATACTTGTGCGCATGCCTTCAGGGCCATCAGGAAAATGCTCATCTTTCATTAAGATCTCAATTTCAAATTTAGTTAAATTTCTTAAATTTGCCTAAATCCACTGAATGCCCCTAAATGTGCCTAAATTGATTAAATGCCAAATCTGGAAAAGTGCTAGAAGTGACAAACATGACCGAAGGAACATTTTTGAGAAATTTGAAATTCCCAAATTTATTAAATTTAGGTGTATGAAAAGGGGGGGTTGGTAAAAACCTAAAAGTTTTAACACAGCTAAATTTAGGTCAATATCATTCATTCTGTACTGGAGGTTTTCCCTGATGGGCTTTGCCTCACGTTGTCCTCATGTCTGAGGATCTTTCACATGTAAGCCTCATGTACGCCATGAGGCATTTCACATGTACACCATGAGGCTTCATCAGTAAAAACAGGGGGAATTATTTAGCACTGGGTATTTATTTGGCCAAATTTAATGGGATTTAGTCTGTTTTGTTCAGTTATACCCCAGTTTATTGGGTTGTTTGAGATTTCTTGAATTACCTGTTATAAACCACTCCCCTATTTTAGAGGGCAAACAAACCCCAGCTGTTTTTAGAAACATGTTCTGAAACATGGAGTTTCCTCTTTCTGTTCCTCTTTTGGACAAAATGTCTTGTCATTTGAAATATCAAATCTGACAATGATTATGCAACTTTTGGAGGAGTTTTCAAATTTCTTGACTGTCAATATTATTCAACATTTGGACTAATGGTCTATATATGGCAGTGTTCCATTTGCAATTTGATCAAACTCCTGAACCAGCCTGCATTTTTCTCCCCCTGGTTCACCAAACAGACCATATGCGAGAAAATACCCCTGAGTGAAGGGTTGAGTGGACTGGCCTGTAAAAGGGTGCTGCTGAGGGGCACTTGGGTTGTTGGAGGGCCTGGTCACATGGCAGAGTCAGCTGACAAGGATTCTTGTGGCAAGCACATTTTATCCCTTGTCCAGAAGCAACGAATGCCAAAGAACTGGCTGAGATCTTCATCAGGAAAATATGGCAACACAATAGAATGTCAAAACAGACTATCTCAGAAGGGGGACCAACTGCTTCAGCGTGCTGGCTCAGCCCTACATGTAGCTCATTGTGTGAGTTGTGCATTGGCTCATTGTAGGTCTACACATTGTTTATTGGAATTATGGCTCATCATCTGACCAATGACCCTATGGTGAGTTGTGAGCCGTGTCTGGGGGGTTTGCACTATTGGTTAGGGGGGTTTCGGTGGTTATCTATGTACATTTGCTACATGTGTTGTGACCATATGAGTGATGATTTGGCTGCATTGGGGAATGGATTACACCTACGTGTAGTAAGGATGTTGGGCAAGTAATTGCCGCAGTTCTCACACCCACATGCAGGAATCCGGCACCAAATTGCCAATCCGGCACCTGCACCTGCACCCGCACACGGGAATTGCGGGAATTTGCGGGCAACCTGCCCCACCCGTATCACTGCGGGTACTGTGCGAGTATGCGAGCATTCCAGCGTGCTGGCGTGGCCGTACAGACACTCTACAAGCCGCGAGATAGGGATGTCGCGCGAGCAATTCCCGCAATTCCCGCGCTCGCACGCGGGAATCCGGCGCCAAAATCTCCATCCGGCGCCCGCGCTCGCGCCCGCACGCGGGAATGCGGGAATACCCGCAGCAACCCGCACTGCTCGCAGTACCGGCGCATTGCGAGCATTCCCGCATACTTGCGTGCCCGCAGCGTGTCTATAACAGCTGCGAGGGGGGCTTTAGTGCAGGACATAGTAAATGACTGACCTTGAAACCCATAACATCGGGACGATGTATAGCTGATTAAATGCGCATAAATCAGCTGAGTCTGAATATGCTTTTACGCTAGCGAAAATAATTTGTTTAGATAGAGAAATATGGGAAATACAATCTGTAAATAATATACCACTATCGCAGCCATCACTGAAGCCCAATCAAATGCATTCTGACAGATCTAAGGTAGCGATATACTGCTCCAGGTGTCTCTGAGTCTATGTACAAGATTTGGAGTCAATCGATTGAACAGAGGGTGAGATATGCACTGAAAGGGGGGAATCACCCCCTATCCCCCTACCCTTGCAGTGACAATTGAACTAAGCATATTGAGGCAAATGTGTATCATACATTATACTCAAAGTACTTGAAAACCTTGGTAGACCAGAAATCTCATCTATAGCCCCTCATGATTCATGTAAACTAGTGTGACTCAAGTCCCAAGTGTACCCACAGGCTCTGAGCAAATCCCCCTTGTATGATCCACCCAATCCCAGTATCAGATATATTACAAGGTAGCGAACTATTGCAAGGCAACATTCTGGACAGAATGTACTCATTGGATTTCTCTGTAGCTTCCTCATTTAGACTGTAGGGGGGGAAATATACGAGTTTTAGCCCCTATTCTCACTGTATCCCTTGTTTGAGCACCTTTCAGTAGCCCAATTGAGCTGAGAATTGGAAGATAGAGTTCTATAAGGTATTGAAACTTAACTAATTCAAGGGAGCAATGTTTCCCTGGTGGGGTTTCTTAGTGCTTGTGGCGCTTTTCAGGGGTGAATTTTCCCCCAGCTGTAGATCAGGTATTAACCCTGCAAGATAATTTATTATGAGTATGTCATATATATATTCCAAGAGCTGTGATTTTTGCGCATTTAATGAGCCTAATCTGAACATGATGTGATGGGATTTGGGTACACTGACTCCGCCCAGTGTGCACTCTGTGTCCCCCCTCGAGCAATAAACTTGCACGATCTCACGCGTTTACTTATCGATTGACCCGCAGATTTTTGCGGGAATCTGCGGGTATATCAGCGCTTAAGTGCGGGTAGCCCGCCGGGAATTTGCGGGCAACCCGCACCAAAAATCCATAACCCGCACCCGCGCTCGCTGCTCGCATGCGGGTATTTGCGGGTATTTGTGCCCGCAAACGCGAGCATTCCCGCGTGCGGGATGCTCGCGCGACATCCTTACCGCGAGAGGGCTCTAGATGCACGAAGGTGGAAACCATCATACATATGCATAATAAATTTTACAGGCGAGATCGCAGGCCATTTACCTCAGAAGAAATAATCAGGGGTATCGCACCCCCTGTTCTGACTTACTTGTGCAGATATCTGCTAGCGTGAAGATATATCTTGGTTGAGTGTATTTATTGTGAATTACTATCAAAGTTTCATGAGATTCCAATGACTGGAATCCAGTGAACCTGACAGAGTGCATGATTATTTCCCCCTTAGGCTCATTTCTAGTGTAGTGAAAGAGCAATACATTTGCATGGCCTGATGGTGAGTAGAATCCACCCAGAGTATCCTCTAGTATGTACTCACCAGATATCTCACTTGCAGCTGCTCTACTCATGCTGTTGAGAACACAGCTACTTCCCCACCCTCATTGATAACAAGGGACTGTAGCCTTCTGTACATAAGTAGGGTTGAAGTTTAGAGAAAAACTAATGAGTTTATAACTAATGGAATCAACCATTCTGAGCAGAATGTACTCATTAGAAATCCTCAGAAACCCCTCAATCCTGTTGTAGGGGGCAGAATATATGATAAATCACCCCTATACATAACTTTCCCCCTGTTTAGCACCCTTCCAGTGGGCCATTCAGGCTGATATTTTGCAGATCAGCTATATAATGGGTTTAGAAGACATTGGGTACAAGGGACACAAGTTCCCCTGGTGGAATTTCTTAGTGCATGTGGCACTTTTCAGGGGAAATTCCCCCCTCAGGGGAGATTTGGGTGATTCCCCCCCGGGAAAATTTATTCTGGTCAATATAATGACATATTCAGAATGCTGTGATCTTTCTGCATTTAATGGTACATCTTACATGTCAATGTGGTGGGGTTTGTGGACACCCATTCTGCCCAGCGTGCACTCTGAGCACCTGGGGCAGAATATTTGCACGATCTCGGGCGTTTACTTATGGATTTGGCCCCAGATTTTTGCGGGAAGTAGCGGGAACATAGGCGCGTAAGTCCGGGTAACCCGCCGGGAATTTGCGAGCAACCCGCACAAAGAACCGCCACCCCGCACCCGCACCCACAGCTTGCACGCGGGTATTTGCAGGTATTTGTACCTGCAAAAGCAAGTATTCCTGCATGCGGGTTTCTTGCCCGACATCCTTAACGTGTAGCTGTTTTTGTGGGTGTCAGACCCTATTTATAGGGTTCAGCAGCTTCCACTGAATGGATTTTCCTGCAAATTCGCAGCTGGATAGCTCTAATATCCTGCAGTCTCCCTCAATGCTCACGCTGGGTGTGCAATAGCTGTATCAGGCTAGTGTGAAGATTTACATTATTTCTGGATACTAAGTGCTTGCGTTGTACATACTAGAAATTTATATTTGCATAGGTAGTTACAGCATCAGAGAGCGCTGAAGTATGCAGTTTTCATGAGCTCTTAAACATCTGTTTGTGGTGGTTTTTGGAATTTGGCATTGTCATTGACCCAGGTGTTTGGCTGAATGCTGCTACATGCTGACAGGTCAATGTGTAGGCTCACATATGCACATATTTGACATCTGCTGATGCCTGCACAAGTTTGAAGGCCATCTGCCAATAAATGCAGGCCAGCATGCCGCTTTAACTTACAGGTTGCTTAAAGTGAACATGCTGGGCTGGAATGGGTATGCCCAAACCTAGTCACATTCAGTTGGTACAAGGCTCATTAAATGTGGATACTGTGTAGCTTTCAGAATATATACATGATATATCTAGAATAAATTAGCATGAGTGATAGATTCACGATTTGCTGCTAGTAGTGTAATTGCCCCTGAAAAGCGCCATAAGCACTAAGAAATCCCACTGGGAAACCCTGCTCTCTTGAGCTCATCATCTTGTAGCATCCTCTGCCACTCTATATGAGACATTCCAGCTGAATTGGATCACTGCAAGTATCCCAAACAAGGGAAACAGTGAGAATAGGGGCTAAAACTCACATGAGTCCCCCTCCACAGTGTGATTGGGCATGCTATAGGCTAATCCAATGAGTACATTGAGTTTAGAATGTTCTCTTACCATAGTTAGCTATTCTGGCACATTTCTACTAGAGAGACTCAATGAATCACACTTGGGGGATTTGCTTGGAGCCTACGTCAGGGAAAACCCCGCAAGCAAATTAGCACAAATTTGCTCTTATTTACTCATTTGCCCATTCTACCAACCCCCCTTCTTTAATTGCTGTTATTTGCCCCATTTTCCTCATTTTCCCGGGCTAATTTTCGCAAATTTGCCCAAATTTACCACCCAGCAGTGTAACAAGATGTTACAGATTCCATTTGCCAATTGAGGGTCAATTTGCATTGAGGTTTTTCTCTGACATATGGCTACACCTGGAACTCAGTACACACCAGTTCACATGTGTCCTGAGGGGCTATGGATGAGAATCTTGGTTAACAGAGGTTTTCAAATATGCTGAATCTTCTGTATGATTTACATTTGCCCAGAGGTTCTTACTCTACTCACTAATGCCAGGGTGGGAGGATAGGGGAGTGATTATCCCGTTTCTATGCATATCTCACTCTGTGCTGCTTAGATAACATTGTAACACTGTATATAGTTTTACACTGCTGAGAAGCAGCCTATCGCTAGCTCATATTTATTTTAAATGGTTGAAATGGCTCCAGTGATGGCTGCAATAGTTACTGATTATCCTCTAACAGTATTTTAGACATTCCTCCTGTCAGACAAAATATATATGGTGGTGTGAATACATATATTGAATGCGCTGATTTATGATCATTTAATGAGCCATACATGATGTATGGTTGATGTGTATCAAGCTATGAGTAGTCCCCAATGTGTAACACTCTCTGCATTGTCACCAGTCACATGACCCAAACAGCAAGCAAAGAGTCGCTCGCCGATATGATCATGTGACCACAAAGAATGGCAAGATATGTGCTTGCAGATACAGCTACACAATGCTTGATAGCTTGTACTCCTCATACAGAAGTTGATGTTTATGTAAGCTGGGATGGAACAAAAGCATTTAAATGTTAATGTCTGGATGCATCTTTGCATTTTCAATCTACGTGTTGACTTGTCAGCTTGTAGCAGCATTCAGCCAAACACCTGGGTCAATGACAATGCCAAATTCCAAAAACCACCACAAACAGATGTTTAAGAGCTCATGAAAACTGCATACTTCAGTGCTCTCTGATGCTGTAACTACCTATGCAAATATAAATTTCTAGTATGTACAACGCAAGCACTTAGTATCCAGAAATAATGTAAATCTTCACACTAGCCTGATACAGCTATTGCACACCCAGCGTGAGCATTGAGGGAGACTGCAGGATATTAGAGCTATCCATCTGCGAATTTGCAGGAAAATCCATTCAGTGGAAGCTGCTGAACCCTATAAATAGGGTCTGACACCCACAAAAACAGCTACACGTAGGTGTAATCCATGTTCCAATGCAGCCAAATCATCACTCATATGGGCACAAGACATGTAGCAAATGTACATAGGTAACCACCGAAACCCCCCCAACCAATAGTGCAAACCCCCCAGACACGGCTCACAACTCACCATAGGGTCATTGGTCAGATGATGGGTCATAATTCCAATAAATAATGTGTAGACCAACGATGAGCCAATGCGCAACTCACACAATGAGCTACGTGTAGGGCTGAGCCACTGTACTGAAGTGACTCAGGGGAGAACCTTCAACAGCCACTGCTTGAAAGCCCTGCATCAGAAACTCGATGTTGAACCCTCTTTCTCTACAGCATACCACCCTCAAACAAATGGGTTAGCAGAAAGAACCAATCAATGGTTAGAGGCATTTCTGCAAAGCAACTGTAGCTATCAAGAAGGCGACTGGGCAAAGTGGCTACCTATTGCCAAATTCTGCCATAACAACCAGAATAATACTGCAACAAGTAAAACTGCCTTTGAAGCAGTAAATGGCATGCATTGAAGATGGGATATGTCAGGTATAGAAACCAATGTGCCTGAAGCCAACCACATGGATGCATGTATGTGAGAAATACACGACAAAATTATGGCTGCCATCACATATCGTCAAGCGGCGGAGACCAGTCTAGCTTCCCAACATCAGGTCGGAGACAAGGTCTATCTAGTAACCTCCAAAATCAAAACCAAACAGCCCATGCAGAAACTGGATGGCAAGAAGATTGGACCATTCTCTATCTCTGAGAAGATCTCTTCACATGCCTATTGCCCAGAACTTACCAAAACCATGAAGATCCATGATGTTTTCCACATCAGCCTTCTTGCTCCTTTCAGAGAAGACACTGACTTCCATTGGAGACAGATTAAACCTCCACTGGCCATAACAGAAAAAGGAGAGGAAGAATACAAAGTCAAGAAAATTGTATCACAGGAACAAATAAACAAAGGGAAGAAGAAAGGGCTGTACTATCAAATACAATGGAAGGGGTATGGACTGGAGGAGGACACCACAGAATGCCCTGAGAAATTTGCAGAACTTGACAATGTGATGGCACAATTCCTGGCAGATAATCCTGCCAATCCAGTACCCACAGGATACACACAGACCACTCACACCTCTATAAAAGAACAGGGGAAAGGAGCTTCCATGGGCATTGGCTTAGTCAAATCTACTTCAGCTCCAACCAGCTCTACTATCTCTACTACTCTCACCACTCCTCTTACCACCACCACCACTACCAATAACAATAGTAAGCAATGGGACTGCACAGCTACTATCCAACCGTGCCTAATGCACCCCTCATCCCAACCTTTGGGCAATCAGATTAAGGATGTCGGGCCGAAGTTGGGGCGGGAATTTGGCACTGTGTGGCAAAGTGAGCCCCTTGGAGGCCAATCTGGCCCCAAACCAGCTCCTCCAGCCAAAGTGCGGGATTCCGGCAGCATTACTGCACTTTGTGGGAATGCTTGCACTTAGCAAGATTCCGGCATTTCCCAGACCTCAAATCCCATCACAACTAAACAACTTATAGCTCATTAAATGTGCATAATTAGCAGCTATTGGAATGTACTTTCACACATGCAAAAATAATTTGTTAACACATAGTATTTGGCAGAATATTGATCCTGGAATAATCATTGACTGTTGCAGACCTTCCTGACATATATTGAAGACTTATCAGCTGCGTCTAGTAATGCGAATACCTGCTCAATGGTATATAAGCTATGTATAGAAAGTTAAAGTGCATATGAATCAGCAGTTGTGGAGATATAGCAGGGGGAATCTCCCCAGCCCCTATTCCCCCTATGTCTGCCAAGCAAGAAGAACAAGGAACTTTAAAACAATTCTAATGGGTAAATATTTCTCAGAATTGCTGATAACCCCATCATACCCAGAATCTCATTCATAGCTACTCTGGATTCATGTGAACTAACATGCACTCCACTGAGAGTATGTACATACTGTATGGCAGGTGTTTCTATAGTTTGCTTTCTAAGATGAGCTTGAGATAAGTGTTCTGATACTGCGAACTATGGTAATCAAGTGCTCTGAGCATAATGTAATCATTGGAATTCCCATATCTGCTCTGGATAATGCAGTATGAGGGGAATTATAGTGATTTAAGAGCCTTTCCCCCTGTATTTGGATCTGTTCAACCCCTTCCCATGCTCCAATCTTTCTGAAACTTTGGATTTGCTATCTAAGAGCATGGGCGCACCCATAATGCGCAAGGGAGCGGCATTTCCCTGGTGGAGTTCACTAGTGCATGTAGCGCTTTTGAGGGATAATTCCCCTCCAAGAGTATTTCTGCGATATCTCAGCCAGGAAAATTTCTTTAGCACAAGTGTCTTATATGGTCTGAAAGCCGTGAGTTTTGCGCATTTAATGAGCTCTTACACATGAGTTTGTGGTGACATTTGGGGACATGATAATCTCTGGACTGGGTGCTTCAAAACACTATTGCAGAGTATTTCAACACAATCTCGGCCAAATTGAAGGCAATAAAATACAGGAAACATGCCGAAATATGCGGAAGCCGAGGGCGCTTATGTGCCGGTATTTGCGGGAACTTCGGGCGGGAATTGAGCTGTCTGCAGCCAATCTCGCTCCCACTCCCGCTCCGGCAATGCGGAAGTTTGCGGGAATATCACGTGCCGGAGTCTGGCACTTGCATGTGCCGAAATTTCCGCCCGACATCCTTAAACTGGACTATATGCCAGAAATACCCCCAGGGGCAGCTAGAGGGCTTGAATTAATTCGAGTTCTTTTCTTAGAACATGTGATGGTTGAACTACAAGGTCGCAAGCCTTGAAAAGAGAATTAGAAGGAGCTATATGATAAGGATGTCGGGCGAGCAGTTCCCGCAATTCCCGCGCTCGCTCGCAGGAATCCGGCGCCAAATTTCCAATCCCGCGCTTGTGCTTGCGCCCGCATGCGGGAATTGCAAGAATTTGCGGACAGCCCGCACTGCTCACATCAATGCGGGTCCTGGCGGGTAACGCAAGCATTCCCGCATGCTCTCATGCCTGCAGCATGTCTGTAGGAGTCGCGACAGGGGTGTTAGTGTGCAAAGAGGAAAATGACTCCCATCACAATTGTGTGGTTAAGTGCTCATTAAATGCGCATAAATCAGTGGACTCGGAATCTGCTTTTACGCTAGCGGAATTAATTTATTTAGCTACAGAAAACTACAAAATACGCTCCAGGGATAATACACAACTATCGCAGATCTCAATGGGGTCAGACAGTACATTTTATTATGCGTTTACACTAGCGATTCTATGCTAGGAGGCACTTAGAATATATGTAGCAAGTTTGAAAGCAATCCCATGAGCAGAAAGGAAGATATGCGAATAAGGGGGGAATCCTACCCCTATCCCCCTACCCTTACAATGGCAGCAGGACTAAGCATTTCTAGACAAATGTAAATCATGGAAAATATTAAGCATATCTGAAAACCTTACTGTGTCAAGAATCTCACTTATAGCAGATCCTGATTCATGTGAACTGGTCTGTCCTACGTTCCAAGTGTTCCATATACTCTGAACACATTCCCCATGGATGATTCACAAGGTCTGAGTATTATCTGGGTTTCAAACAGGCGAACTATGGTAAGAAGGCATTCTAAGCATAATGTACTCATTGGAATTTTCTCTAACATCCCCAGTTCTACTGTATAACACAATTTGTGGCAGTTTTTACCCCTATTCACACTATTTCCCCTATTTGAGTTCTTTCCAGTCACCCAATGAAGCTGAGAACTTGTATATAGACTGTCATAAGATACTATAAGATGCTGTGCACAAGGGAGCAGAGTTTCCCTGGTGGGACTCCTTAGTGCTTGTGGCGCTTTTCAGGGGTAATTTCCCCTCAGAGATAGATTCAGTGTTTCTCCCCCAGAACAATTTATTGTAGAGATGTATAATACATATTCTGATAGCTGCGAATTTTGCGCATTTTATGAGCCCAAAATCGAGAGAATGTGACGAGTATTTGGTACACTCATTCTCCTCAGCATGCACACCTTGAGCCCCCCGGGCAGTAAAGTTGCACACATTCGCGTGTATACTTATCAATCTGCCCACAGATTTTTGCGGGCATTTGCGGGAACCCTGGCGCTTAGGTGCGGGTTGCCCGCCCAGCATTTGCGGGTTTCCCGCGCCGAAATCTCCATGCTGGCGCCCACGCTCGCTGCTCGCACGCGGGTATTTGTGGGTATTTGTGCCTGCAAATGCGAGCATTCCCGCACGCGGGTTGCTTGCGCGACATCCCTACTATATGATTGCGTGAATTTGTTGCTAACCTGGAGTCTCCTCATCGTCGGAGGAGGCAGGCACTAGAAGATTCATAGGATGGTTGAGAGAGTGAGGGTGACTGGAAATGGCTAGAATCTAAGCTTGAATGGATGCATTGTGTGAAGAGGGGCTTGTGAGGAGCCTAGGACTGGGGAAGCTCATATTAAGTATGGCGGGCAGAGGCACAGTGGAGGCGCAGGCTGAATATTGAAAAAGGATTAGATGCTTCTCACGTAAATCTCA
>MU132149.1:27124-73034 GCA_015039395.1 Ceratobasidium sp. AG-I | reverse complement strand
ATATTCAGACTCAGCTGATTTATGCGCATTTAATCAGCTATACATCGTCCCGATGTTATGGGTTTCAAGGTCAGTCATTTACTATGTCCTGCACTAAAGCCCCCCTCGCAGCTGTTATAGACACGCTGCGGGCACGCAAGTATGCGGGAATGCTCGCAATGCGCCGGTACTGCGAGCAGTGCGGGTTGCTGCGGGTATTCCCGCATTCCCGCGTGCGGGCGCGAGCGCGGGCGCCGGATGGAGATTTTGGCGCCGGATTCCCGCGTGCGAGCGCGGGAATTGCGGGAATTGCTCGCGCGACATCCCTAACGCAGACAAAGATACCGGCCATAATCTTACATTGTCTCCCACCCACGCTTGTCCACCCAACCTTCACTCACAAACCATCTCACACTCCACCCAACCTCCTTGCAGCCGCCTTGGTGACTGCTTCAACCTCATTGCATTTGTTTACGCCGATTGACCACTGTAGTGTGGGTCACGGGATCTGCATGTATATATTGGTTGTCACGTGATATGTTCATACACACTTCCCTCCCATCATACTGTGTCAAGGCCGACGCCTCTCCACCGTGGTGACGATGTGGTAGCTACCTGCCTCCCTTCACACTCTCTAAGCAAGCTGACTCGACCTTTCGACGCAACTTTTTCAACGCACCCTTTCAACGCAATTGCCTACTGGGCAATCTTGTAATTCCCAACCTTGTACCCTAGCCTCGCTTGCGGCGTAACCCCAGCTGCCACTACGGCTAGTAATAACAACACACGTCTTTGTGACGAGCAAGGGCAATTCCGCAAACCTGAAGCTTTGTCCACAAACTGACAGCCAGTCCCCTGGCCATTGCCTGCTGAGTCTGCTCTTTTGGTGCCTCCCGCGTCTGCCTTTGCTAGTGGTTCCCCATGCAGACAAGCCTTGCCATCACCTGGCAGTTTCCCTGGCGGCCCCTTCTTCTATGTCGACGATCTCCTGCCCCCTCACTCGCCTGTTCGTGAGAGGAGACTTGCCACCCCTTCACCACCCCCAGGAGCCTACCCCTTGGAACTCGACGTGGCTTCCAACGACAAACCCTCGGACAGCTCCTCAGACAAGGTCGAAAGCAAGTTAGCAGGTGTCATCAACCTAGATGACCTCATGGTTACTGTTACACCCCCAACTCTCACTGTTGCCCCAGCGCTGGCCCTGTCCCCACCTCGCACTGAGCCAGCTCCAGCTGCACCGGCACCCCAACATAGCACTGCGCCCGCCTCCCTCGCTGCCACGGCCGCTCTAGCACTCCCCTCAATGATGCCAACCGCCCCAGACCTCAAGCTTGTTTACCAGCGCATCGGGTGTTAGGGAGGTTCAATGGCAGTGAGGTGCCGGTGTCCAAAGCTGAGTACCGATCGTGTTTTATTTCTATCACTAAGGGGCTGACAGACAAAGAACAAGCAGAGCTGTGGGTTGAAAACCTTGCACACGGAGGTGCTGCATGGTGGTGGCACCAAGTCCTGGTGCAGAGCCCAGCCGAGCAGACGGCGGCCCAGAAGTCGTCAACCCTTCAGGTGGAGATAGAGAGGCGCTGGCCTACCCCCAAGATCAATATGGCCGCGTCCAAGAGACACACCTGTGACGTGTTCAAGTCACATAAACTGGATGTCGCAGCAATTGCCTCGGACCTGCTCAACAACACGAGTGCAGAAGTCCTGCACAACACCTGGGCTCGTGAACACTTTTCTCGTGGGAAGGCTTGCAATAGCTCAGACAAAGATTGTGTTGCCTATACGCTCCGCCACTTGATCCTTCCATACGTTCGAGCTTGTTGCACAGGATACACAGGCCAGCCGGGAGGCATACCGCGAAGGTGTAGCCAGATTCAATGAGACGTACCACAGCCTCGGGCCCTCTTCCAACTGTCCATACCTGCTCTTGCTGGGAACAAATCGTCTGACGATTGACCAATGCCCCAAGTGTGCACGCAGCAACCATCATCTCTACGACTGTCCGGCCAAGGACTCCGAGAGTGTACCAGAGCGCGAGCGGGCATACCGAGCAATGGTGGCCAGTAACATGTGCAGGGTGGCGAAGAACCAGGCAGGGATGCAGCCTGGTACCCCTACCCCGCAGCAGAGATATCTGGATGTGCATCAAGTAGAGGTGGATGTGGAGGAGTACAACCCAGTGGAGCAATACAAGGATGTGGTGGCGGGAAATGGATGGGGTCAGTGAGCCTACATGGCGTACTCACTGGCCCAAACCCAGCCGACAATCCAGACACGGAGGCGGAGGATGCCGGTTTGGGGTGCGCGAGTTCAAATTTGTTGTGTCCAGGGACAATTTCAAGTGATTTTCTTTCCAATCCTGTGACATGCTCTCCAAATACAAATTATTTTTCTTGGTATCCCAACAGCGGCGTAATCAACTTGTGTGATGTGGAGGAACTGGAGGATGCGAAGGAGGTGCCGTTGAAGGTTAGGGCGCAGCTGGGAAGGGAGAACAAGAGTGGGATGGAGACGGGCATATTGGCGACAGTGGATGGGGGTACTATGCTGTGTGTGCTAGACTTCGCAGTCTGGGGAATGGTGGAACGGTCCCTCGGACCCCTGAGCCACTCATCGGTTGTTTGTAGGATGGCAAACAGGGCTTGCATGCTGTCGAAGGGGTACAGCAGAGCAAGGATTGGGATTGGTGGCAAGTGGCATGAGGTGTGGTTCGAGGTGCTAGATCTGTGGGGTGCGTTTGAGCTCTTGCTCGGGAAGACCTGGCTTAGGTCAGCAGGCACGTGGCAGGACTTTGCCCGTGACCTGTTGATCAGGTGCTGTCGAGGTGTGGAATGAACACCCGCTTGTGTGCCGATAGCTGCCGCTCGAGCCAGACGTCCCACTGGAGCTGAAGGACAAGTTGATACCAAAGATTGAGCCAGTGGTGCTTGGAGAGATGGATTCGCCAGAGGTGGCAGAAGGCGTGTTGAGGGTAAAGGACGAGGACCGGCCTGTGAGTCGGGTTGCGTTGGGAGATGATGGCAGGGAGCCCGGCAAGCCGTTGTGGAGGAGCCAGCAATTGAAGTCGAGGAACACAGGACGGGGAGATGGTGCGAACCCCTTTTGGGTCAGCACAGGGGTGGTGGAGTTGGTCGAGCAGGAGCAGGTGGTGTGGATGGAGCGGGACAAGGTTGAGGTTGAGGTGCTAGTAATGGACGAGTCGGATGGAGGGGCTTCGTGTTTTTTTGAAAGGATGTGGTGTGCAGAGCAGCAGCGAGACGAGGAGTGCCGGTCGAGACAGATATTGTGCGCTGATGAGCTGCCCACACAGAACCACCTGTACCAGCTGGAGGAGATACTGGATCGGGCTGACTGGGCAAGAGAGCGTGCTGCAGGGCCTCCTAGCATAGCGATGCTGGACTCCAAGCCAAAGTCTCTGCATGCACAAAACCCGATTGCTCTGGACCGAGTGGCAGACATCAAGAACAAGGTCTCAATAGGAGACAACCAGACACCGGAGCAGAGGGAGCGGGTGTTGGACTTGGTTGCTGAGTTCGCTGACGTTTTTGCGCTATCCCTGTCTGAGGTGCTGCTGGTCGACTTTGCAGAACTCAAGTTCGATATCCTGCCCGGCTTGTCATTTCTGAAGAGGGCAGGCCAGAAGAGGCTACCGGAACTGCAGTGCGATGCCCTGTATTGCACCGTGGACGAGCTCGAGGCGGCTGGCACAGTCGAGCGGGTGTCCCAGGATCAAGTCAAGGCCATGTCTCCGATTAGCATGGTTCCAAAACATAGCGGTGTGGCGAGGCCCTCCCTTGAGCTCCTTCAACAGATGGCAAATACCAAGTGTCTCAAGCACGGGTGGGCGGTCAAGCATCCAGAGGTCGGGTTTTACACGGGCAAGGAGAAACCGGAGGAATCGCAAGCTAAGTGGCGGCTCGTTCAGAGCTTTGCGTCAGTCAACAAAGTCACGTAGGTCCGACCGTTCCTGATGGGAGATTTAGCAGCTAAGCAGCGTTGGGCAGCTGGCAAGCGCTTTATTAGTGTGAGGGATTTGCAGGCAGGATTCCACGCCATTCCGGTCACGAAGGAGAGCGTGCCCTACACCGGGTTCCATGCCAACGGCAGGGGGTATTACGTGTACAAGCGCATGCCCTTTGGCCTGACTGGGGCGCCAATGGCGTTTTGCAAGATGCTGGCTGAGGCGCTCCATGATCTCATCGGGGTGCACCTTGAGGTCTGGATGGATGACATCGCATTGGTGGTGGATACTTTTGACGCTGCGCTGGGGAGTCTCCGATTGATTTTTGAGTGGTGCCGCACTTACAGATGTTCTCTTTCCCCAGGCAAGACGGTCTTTATGATGCAGGAGGCGGTCATTGCAGGTGCCCACGTGTCCCAGGAGGGCGTGCAACCAGACCTCCGCAAGGTGTGCGTGATCCTTGAGTGGCCAGAGCCAGAGTCGATGTTGGATGTTATGAGCTTCCTTGGGTTGGTGGGCTCCTACCGTACCAAGATCCAGGACTTTTCTTGTGTTGTGCAACCTTTGTCAGATCTTATGCAGGATGTTAAGCAAGAGCCACGGGCCCACAGCGGATGAGCCGATTACAAGTAAGGATGTCACCCGGGTATTTTGCCGGAATCCGGCACCCGCACGCCGGAAACCGGCACATTTTGGCCATACCCGCACCCGCACCCGCACCCGCACGCCGGAATGCGGGTATCCGGCACACTTCCCGCACTTCCGGCATCAGAGTCATCACATCGACTTGTGTGATAGCTCATTAAATGCGCAAAACTCGCAGCTATCCGACTATGTATATCAGAAGGTGTAGATAAATTAGTACACTGCTTAAATCAACAAAAGATGTCAGAAATATATTCCCCAGGTGTCGCACCCCTTCTGCAGCTTCACACATTGTTATATTCACAGGCGTGAGAGTGTACCTAATGTGAATGCATTTATCCGGATTTACTGGCAAAGTTTCAGGCTGAACCAATCAGTGGATCACTCTGAACACAGTGGTCCAAATCAATGAAATCCCCCTTTATGGACTTCAGTGATTGCATGGACACTAGGCAGTTTCCATGAGTTCCAATGGGTGCAATACAATCAGAATACATCCCAAAACTGATGCAATTAATATCTCATTTGTACCTATGCTCCACCTTGAACACTGAATACAACTTACTCCAGTCAAGTAATACTAGCTTACCACCTTTAGTGTACCATAACTCATGAACATGAACTACAACAAAAAAGTGATGAAAGCTGCACTAAGGTAATCAGGCGTTCTGGTCAGAATGTACTAATTAGAATTGCTCAGAGTTGTGTATTGAATGTTGCAGAGGCAGTTTCCCTGTGGTTTTCCCCCCTGGGCGACATATTTCCCCCCTACACACCACTTCCCCTACCCCAATGAGTCTGAGAATTGGCATACAGCCTATCGAGACCTGGGCGCATCCATCGCGCACGCGGGAGCGGCATTCCAACCGTTGGATTCCTTAGTGCATGTGGCGCTTTTCAGGGGATTTCCCCCCTGTGGGTGTATTTCCCCCTTCCTGAGGTCTCAATGAATTATATTTGTACATATAGGTATATAGCCGAGGAGCTGTGATTTATGCGCACATTATGGTATTATTTATATACATTATGGTATTATTTATATACATTTGTGGTGACATTCTGGTACCATCAAAACTTGCAAAACTCACAATGCGAGCTGGTGAGTGTATTTCTTCACGATCTCGACGAAATAAATTGCTAATCAATCGGAAAAAATCAGATGAGTATGTGCCGGAACTGATGCGGGTATGGGCGCTTAAATCGCCGGAATTTGCGTGATTCCGGGCGGGATTCCGGCGCTTTTTGACCATACCCGCACCCGCACCCGCACCCGCATCGCCGGTATTTGCTGGTATTTGGGGTGCAGGAAGGCCGTTTTCCGGCGTGCGGGTATCCCGGGCGACATCCTTAATTACAAGCACGCCCTCCGAGACGCAAAGGTCAACCTGACAGATGAGCAGTGTCGAGTGTTTCTCAACCTCAAGCTGGTGCTCACGTTGGACCCGGTGGTTTGTGCACCAGTTTACAATGGGAGGCACTTCATTGTCACGACTGACGGCTCCAAATTCAGTTTTGGCGCTGTCCTCAAGCAGGAGTGGGATGAGTTGGATAGACAAGGGGACACACTGAAGGTCAGGTACCCTACTGCCTTTGCCTCCAAACAGACCTCACGTTCCGAGGAACACTACGTACCCTTCCTTCTAGAGTTTGTGGCGTTGAAGTTTGCCCTGGACAAGTTCAATAATATCATCTTCGGACAGCTGGTCGAGCTGGAGACGGACTGCAAGGCCTTGGTGGACCTCCTGGGAAACGGCAAGCTCAACTCTACGCACGAGCATTTGTGGGAATCAATCACATCAAGGCGGTTCGTCATCGACCAGGGGTGGACAACACAGTCTGCGATGCGCTGTCTCCCACCTTCAAGAACCGGCCGGAGGATACAGGTGCCCACGGGTTGGACCAGACAGTTGATCCCGGCTGGGAGTTGGCAAAGGGCTTGATTAACAACATCTATTTTTTGGCCGATGACGAAGGAGTGGCAGACCTGCTCAAACAGTTCAAGGCCGATCCATTTTTCGCCGACATTTTGCTCTCACTGCTGTTGGACCCTGCAGACCCGACGCCGCTGCAAGAGGACACGGAGGTGAGGATCAAGAAGCGCCGGAGCCACCGAGCCGAGGGGTACGTCGTTGATGAAGGAAAGCTGTGGCTGATTGGGGGCAAGCACACGTGCGCTGCGGATCGAGTTGAGTGTATTCCTCTCTCAGAGGTCCCCACTCTTGCTCTCTCTGTCCACAGCTTGGGTGGCCACTTCAGGTGTGATATGACGATCCTCATGCTACAGCAGCGGCACTTCTGGCCCACAATGAGGCGTGATGCAACCGACGCGGTCCTGGCATGTCCTCGCTGCAAGAACTTCGGCCCGCGTCTGAGGTCGTCGCTTCTCCAGCCGATCACACAAGCTCATCCGTTCGACCTCGTTGTAGGGGATTATCTGTCGCTACCGCTGGGGCACAGTGGCTTTAAGACAGTGCTTGTTCTCATCAACGTATACAGCCAATTTCTGTTCACGTTTGCCTTCAGGAAGCCGGGGACCGGCAAGACGACAGTGGATTCACTGGGGAGACTTTGCGATTGGGTGCTCACGCCAGCTTCCTTCATGGCTGACGGGGGAGCCACTTTGATTGTGAGGAGGTGCGCGAGTGGGCAGCAGCAAACAGCGTCAACCTTATCAAGACCCCTGCATATGCCCTGTGGACAAATGGCCTCGCGGAGGGGCACACAACAAGCACCTGATTGGTAGACGGAAGTGGCTGTGTGCTGCGACTGTGGGCGAGTCGCCAGAGTAGGTTGCAGATGCTTCCACCACGCCTGAGTCTTGGCTGCAGCACCTGGCAAAGGCCACGAGCTTAAGAATCGTTTGCTCCCGTTTCTGAGTACTCGCCTAGGGAGCTGCTGACAGGGGTTCTGCGGCTGGAGAGAAGGGCGGAGATCAGGCTGGTGGTCACGGATGCACGGGCAGGCGAGATCCTCGCCAACCTCGGCCTCACCTATGTGCTTCGACAGAATGGCTTCACCAAGGCTTTGGAGCACGCCAACCGGCGCAAGCACGTGTTTGATAAGAAGGTGGCTCCCTCGGATTTCTGTGTGGGCAACTTAGTCCAGCAATATGACGCCAGGCTCGACAAGACGCACAGTTCAATGCGCAAGCTAGCGTCCTGATGGTCAGGGCCCCTCCGGGTGGCAGAGCGTCTGGCAAGCTCCTACAGGCTGGAGGACCTTCAGGGGAACCTGTTCACCTCTGCAGCCCACTCTAAAGTCCTCCGCCCATTCATCCCTAACAGCAGAACACTGCTTGCCTCTTACGCTGGAGCCCTTGCCAATGCTAGGCGAGCCAACCCGTTGGCGTCCGCACCCAAGGAGCCCATTGATGTCAGTTGGCTGCCATACACGCTGCACCTGGAGTCCCGTATCCCGCTCGCGTGTGAAGACAAGACCCAAGTCCCGAGACCAGGCGTGCCTAGTTGAGTCTTTTAGTTACCTTCCTGTTGTTTGTGTGTGTCCATGCACTGTCTTGTTTGGCCATTGTGCCATGGTCCTGCCCCCTTTTTTAATTTTCCGTGCTTGAGTTATGGTTCTTGTTTTGCTTTTCCAGCGGCTTACTTCTCCTCTCGGGTAGATCTGTTGGACAAAGGGATGGTTCAGGGACTGGTGGATTGGGGCAGTCGAGGGTGACCAGCTTGCTTTATGGGAGGGGACCTGTAGTGGGGGTCACGGGATCTGCATGTATATATTGGTTGTCACGTGATATGTTCATACACACTTCCTCCCATCATACCGTGTTGAGGCCGACGCCTCTCCACCGCCAGATGCGGCATTATGCTGCTGGGCCGACTCTTCTGACAGTTGTTTGTGCGCCTTTCTTTGATGGGCAGCCGAAGTGCGCATGACAACTTTACTGAAGCTGCTATATAACATGTTTGGATTGCTGGTGCAAAGACCTGGGTGCGCAACCTATGCCTACAACTTCCTTTCCAGCAACGGAGGGATGATCCGTGCAGGGACCATGTCAACTGGAGCAGGATGGTGCTCCTGGGCTACTCTTTTCAGCTTGCTTGATTGGCTCCTTGGCAGCATCCCAGACCAACCTTCTCAAACTTGCCAACCTTCTATGATCCACGGCGGAATGCTCGACCTTGGCAGCTCACGCCAGCCTCTACCTGTAGAACCAGATAAAATCTGGGGCATCAAGGCCTTTCTCCATGTGCTCCGCATTGCCGTACAATACTCCCCTGCAGCTTGCACAGCTCTGCTAGAGAACAGACAATATAGGGCCGTGAGCATAATGCTGGATCTGGTCCCGGCACATGTAGTGTTGGAGCTCAAAGGGAAGATTTTTGACACACTCGCGGCCTTTTGTGAGGTCAGGGATGAGGCAGGGGTTGGACAGGAAATAGTGAAGTTGATTTGGGTCCACCTTGAACGGTACAAGGTTCTTCCCACACGCTCTGTGGACTTGAATGCGATTGGAGGGATGGGAGGGTGGAAGAAGAGCCGAGACATCCCGGCTGAATTAGAAGAGGTCATGTTGCCTGCAAGACAGTACCCCGCTACGATGGTGTTTGTACATCCTCTCAAGAGTCTCGTTCGAGCCCCTGAAATCATACCTGACAATATAGGGAGTGGGCACCGTGTACTTGGAACTGGCCCATATTTACACTTTGTACTAGACAATGTCTTGCTCAAGGGTTCAGAGCAGGAATACGCTGGCCCAGCTGATCAATGGCATCTCCCCAAAGCCAGCAAGACCGCATTGTTCAACACAGTCTATAGCACTTCCCGAGCACTGTTCTCTTCCACATTTGCGCCCGTACCACCCATGAATCCTTTTTGTCCATTTGTTTTGCGTACACGCTTATTTGATCATGTAACACTGTGATGATTGATTCCTTGCAACTTGTACCAAGCAATACATAGTTCTGTTTATAATTCATGTGCTGACACAATGTTACAGTTTGGGTTGTGGCTGAACTTAAAAGCTTAAGAGATATAATACCTAAACAGTAAGCTACTGGATCAACCAGTAATGGACGGAATAATAGGATAAGTTCAAAGGCTTTGAACGCGCTCAGTAAGTTTCCTAGAACAGTTGGACCTTTACTAGATTATATGCGTTCACAGTGTAAATTGTAGTACAATTGAATACAGTAAAAGCGAAGGTGCTTAGCCTAAGTTCCTTTAATGTATTGTATATAACTCTCAAGCCTAGTTGCTTGGACTAACTGTCTACTAACTATGTAAACTATGTAAGTACTTTCTGTACTAATGTAACTTGCAGTGCCTTCTTAGCTATCTACTACTTTTCCTCTAATTAGTTGGTACTTAGTTTCCTCAACTAACAGGTACTTGGGAGAACAGTCTCTTATGCGAACAAGTTGCTGGCCTAGTAGTCTTGAAGCACACAATCACACAGTAAAACATGATGAGAAAGAAACCAATCAGAAGCCAACAAACGCTGGGTGTAGAGTGAGGTGAGGGCTAGCTAAGGATAGAGAGGGTCCTCTTATATACCCTGAGCTAGATAGCCCCTAGTCATACCTAGTAGCATGAGTTGCACCAATAGAGTGAGTCACTGATTCTTGTCACAGCCCTCCTTTAGGTTGTGGTGTGTAGCAGTATCAGATGTTCTCCTTAGATTGACTTAGCTTATCTGGTGGCTTAGGGACTGAGTCTGGCAGTGGCAAAGGCCCTACAGGCAGCAAGTACTTTACAAGTACTTTGTTGAGTTCTTATGATTGTGTCTCTTGCTAGCTATCAGAAGATTAAGTAGTAGAAGTGATGCAGTAAAGCCTTCACTTATAGTACTACTGTATATCTTCACACCTTTGAGGGGAGATTGAAGAGGTAGAGCAAGCTGGGTATTCCAGGCTTGCTCACTGTTCTTTTATACCTTTGAGATGTACAGCCTCCTATGTACATGTGAAAGTCTATCTTTAGACCTAGCCAATTGTATAGAAGAGAAACATGAGGCATGCATGTGGAAAGCCTCATGGTGTGCATGAGGCTTACATGTGAAAGATCCTCAGACATAAGGATGGCATGAGGCAAAGCCTCAAGGCATGCGTACAAGCATTTGAAAGAGTGTCAAGTGGTCAGCCACAAGATAAGTTGTGAGCCATGGTGTAAGGTCATGTGACCTCAGGAGTTTTGGTTGCGCCATGAGAATCCCTGAGTCATGTGACAAATAAAGGCAAGTGCACGGGCGCTAAGGCCGAAGGTGCCTACCAAGGCCAAAGCAAGAACATAAAAGGGGTCAGCTGATGTGGTTCACAACAATTCTCTATTGGGCTGGAGGATGAGCAAGTGGTGACTCCATAGCTGTATGCAGCGTTCTGATTGGTTATATTATATGAAACTATATACGAGTGGTAGTAATATCTAACTAATGAGTCATGAGTCTCAGAAAGGTAACAAGCAAGTCATTCAGGGAACTATAAGTCAATTCCTTCTTAATGACTCAGGGTTGAGCCACGACATACTAATCATATTCTAAGATAGAAACATGATCAGTAATATGATCCTTTATGAGTCATAGACTAAGGAAAGATACTACAAGTCATCACTTTGCCACAAGGTAACTAAGAGATGAGTAATGAAGGGATAAAGTTAGTTATGCTTATAAGCAGAGACTCAAAGGAGTGATATCTCCATGAGTTGATATCCAAAAAACATAAGATAAATTGCAACAAGTAAGGTACATGAAAGGCCTCAATGTTGATGCCTCACTGCTCACCATACATGCTAAGTACAGCTAAAACCACTATATATTCAATAAGGGGTGTATCTGCATGAAGGGGGATGAGTCTAAGCAAGAGAAAACAGAAAGGGGGTGAAAGAATGTGTACCTGCACAAAGGGGGATGAGTCCAAGGTCCCCCTTTCATGCATGGCAGGCCTATATACACAGAACTGCATCCGAGCCGAGTGGCTTGGTGCTATACAGGACCGGAAGCAAATGAAGTCATCAACAAAAACTTATGAGACAGATGAAAAGAAGATAAAAAGTCCAGATGCAAACAGGTGGCTTCAGACCACCAGCTTGGATGCAGATGGTACTAGCAAGCACATCAGAAGTAAGCGCTGAGCGCAGAGGTGAGAGCGCCAGGAAAGAGATGAGCAAAGGGGAGCGAAAACAAATAGTAGAAAATCCGGAAAAAAGGCAGGAGGCCCAGGAGGGGAAGCTGGAGCCAGTGGTAAGGCCTAGGGCCTTACAGCACATGGTACTCTTTCAATCGTCAATTGAAAGAAATATCATGTTACAGGCAACAAAGCCTATGCAAAAACTAACACTCATGAGATACATGTATATTGCAAGATAAAACATTTGAGACAAAGCCAGTACAGGAGTTTAGGCAATATCAACTATATCATGTCTACGTGATCGGAGTCTGTATCCATAACTGTAGCGGTCATCTGGGAAATCTTCTTGTGTGTAACTCACAAAATTGTTTTCTTCTTGTTCTGGGTGTACTTGCTTATGATTTCCTTGGTAGCAGTGGACTAGGTCTCTTTTTTGGAGGTGGTTTAGCTGTTGTTGATCCTGACAATGCAGGTATGGAACAGGTTTGTCGCCTGTTGTCTGCAATTCTGGATCTGGTGGTGGATATATGGACTGTTCCAGTAACTGGTGTGGTCACACAGTTTGTGCTCTTATCCTCTTCCAAGTACCTTGACTGGGATGTCTACACAAGGGAATTGGTCAAGTATGGTCCAATTGTAGTTGTTGGTCTTGAGTAAGAACACTAGATGGATGGAGTTGCTTTGGCACATAGGGGAGTATAGCGTAGGCTAATGAAGTTGGCCAGGTAACCCGGCCTGGGATTCCTGTCCAGAAAAACCTGGAAATGCCTAGCTCTGGGCACCAGGCCAGAGCATAGGCATGACTAAAAAGTCAGGGCTTCCCAGCAGGATTCCTGCAGATCCTTGCCACTAAGCACCCATAAGCCTGCCATGTCTGAGAAAACCCCCATTGCAAATTTGCCACTAATTGGCAAATCCGGTCTGTAACATCTCATATGCACAGCCATGGGGTAAATTTGGGCAAATTTGCCCAATTTACACCGAGAAAATGGGGAAAATGGAGTAAATAATGGCAAATAAAGAGGAGGGGTTAGTAGATCCGGCAAATGAGTAAATAACAGCAAATAACAGCAAATTTGATTTGGGTGTTTTCCCTGACGCAATGCCTGGCAATTTGCGGGCATACCTGCAACCTGCTACCCGCTTTTCAATGCAATGTCTTTCAGAATTTTCCGTTCAGCCAGTGCTTCTCACTGAGTAGTTTTCTTTTTAGTCCATTCTGGAGTACTTGGTCTGAATATTTGAGCAACCACAAACCCCACCACAATGTGAAGAGTCATATACCATTTCATAGCGGGAATTCACAGCTCTCCATCAATATAGTTTATGACCTCTAAATAAATTACTAAAGCAGAGAAAACTGTGATTTATACCAAGGGGATATTCACCCCTGAAAATGTGCCACATGCACTATAAGAATCCACTGTGTATATGCTGCCCCCATGTGTGATCTTTAGAGATACCCTCTAAGATACTACATACAAAATATCCACATGTTCTGACTCCTACAAGGTACTCAACTAGGGAATAGATGCTCCAGGATTCCATGGTTGCTGTACTGTTATTCAATGTCCGCAAGCCAGATTAATTAGATATCTTTACCACTTTATTTAAACCTAGGTCAGCTGACCATTGGAAACACTTGACCTCTTCTGACCAGACCACCACACCCATAATGCATTGTCAGTGCCATGCACACTATTTCATCCTTCTAGTGTTAAGCTGAGCACTGCCTGGTATGTAGAAGTATGTTCTGAGAGCATTGCATGTTGAACCCTCAGCCTAGATCAGGGTGTGTCTGTGTTGAATATAACATGTGACTGATGGATAGTGTTGCTTGCTTGACTTCTGTTTTTGCTGTGCACCTTCACAGTCCTCTGAATGGTCCTGCCAGCATGTGTTTATATATCAATGTGAGTTAGCATGGTGAGTCCAATAATTAAATGCCTATGAACTAGTATGCACACTAACAATTGTCTGCATTCTCTCTGTTTGAGTTTCTATGAATTCTCCTACTTCCAGCACTTGAAAGTGCTTTCCCACCTAACACATATCACCCACCTCCAGATTTCTACCGGATACTACACTGTTAGCCAGCAAGGAATCTGCATCAAACCAAACATTTCTGCTGCAAAATTGTGCACTTGTACAACTTGCTCAACCTGTCCCAGTGCCAGGTTTTCTCAATTAGTGGCTTGGATTTTGGCGGGTATGTTGTACTCTGCTAGGTTGTTCTTTGCCTCAAGCGCTTGTTCAATTCCCATCATTGTTGCAAGTGAAATGAGCCATCATGGCTACTATATTCTGTTCTCCTCATCACTCTAGAGTGTTCTCACTCTTGTCCCCTAATGTTATTTTTATGATTGCTTTTATTAACCATCTGTACGCCAGGTGTCCCCTGGGTGGCTTGTTTGAAACCACACGCTCACTGTACCTGTTCCACTTCATTATCCCATGAATGCTTACATCTTAGCCTCTCCAATGAGCTTTATCTTGCACAGTTGACTTTCTCCTCATTTGTTGCATGTTTTGTTGCTATCTTTCCCAAAACTGTGTTGTTTGGGTAGATGAACCATGCAAATCATGGTGGGTGTCAACCTCTTTGATTCTAGCTTCTGTATACTCCATACTGTTCTTTTTTTGGTGCCGAATCAATGTATCCATATCTCAAGACATTAACAATGTTCGTAGATTGTAGTAACATCATTTGGTTTATTCTAGAATGTTCTCATTGTATGTACAACACTCCAAAACTGTGGGGACAGAAGCTTAGCAGGGTCATATGACCTGCTGTCTGGATGAAATCTTGCTCCGGTCCCACTCACTCTCACCTCATTGCAGCAACAATGGCCGCTGGATCAGATCCAGGTAAGTTGCACAATTATTGTGAACCGAAATTCTGACCATTCATTTCAGTATATGCACATGGTAATGGGGATGGTGAGGAATTGTCCACATACCTTAGCCCTCCCTGCTCTTTTCTTATATATCTATCAGACATTGAGGTCTCCAGCCAGAGCATATTTTGTAAGATATGTCCTGAGTTTGATGGCTCCCCAATATCTTGACAAGACCTTTGACAGCATATTATGTCACCAGATCATATGCTGGTTTGTGATACGGGGAAGAATCAGACAGAGGTACCACAACAATTGAGTATGTCCGAAAAGTGTCAGACAACTGAACCTTCTACAGTATTTATGATTGACATCTATGAATTACGCTCAATAACATTTGTACTCCTAAAGAAGTCCACCAAATATGCATGGACAGAGGCTAGCTCATTTGACAAATTTAACAACATGTTTTCTAGTTTGAGCAATGAGGAAGTACATCTCAAACATCTAGATCCTCCCCGCAAAGGCACCAAGTGCTGCCTGGACTTCAACTCTGACTTGGATTCAAACTTGGACAGTGATTCCAACAATGATGAGAATGAGGCTGCTATGATTTGGCTTAAGACATGTTCAAGTCCTTCAAGTTACATGGCTATAGGATCAGTGTAGACATAGGACAAAAAGATTGAGATTTGTAATAGGGATAAATACAGCTATGCACAGTGTATCGATGCAGCAAAAGCAAGGGTATGTCTACGATTGTGACAAGGGATGTGGACTCACTATTGTCCAGGTGTCAACACTGTAAAACATTGCCTGAGTTAAAGTATGGAATGTGGGAGAAATTTCTTCTGGTACAGCAAGATTTCAACAGCCAATATTGTGAAGAGTGGCCACATGCCTATTTGCAACCTTCTGTATCTAGCTGAGTAAAACAATGTATTTGTCCACAACAAAGCAGATTGCCAGGATCACACTTGGATACTAGATCTGGATGACTATATAACTATGAAATGGTTTACAAACCCTTCTTTGAGACTGGTCTAACATAGGAAGCCACAGAAGGGGAGCAAGGCCTGGGGAATATTTCTCTGGCAGATATTATGGATCTGCAACATGTGGGAATTTATTCAGAGGGTGAGATGTATATATTCTGAAAGCCTGGGATTATGCGCATTTAATGGTAGATTACACAAGACTATGTGATGTTTTTTGTGGAAAAAGTGCGAGAATACCCCCGGATTTCTGGCTTCCGGTGAGCGGTTGCGGATGCAGATGTGGGATTCTGGCAAAATTATTGCACAACATCCTTAGTGACTACAAAGGAGACTTCTCCGATAAACACAAAATGACAACCACCCCGAACAATATAGAAGGTGACGCCGGGGTACCCTGGGTTCAACCCTTACTCAGGCAACTGATTGCACAAGACGAATACCCAGATTTGATAAACTGGGAAACCTTTAAGGCCGCCTTCAAAACTCACTTTGGGGACCTGCTTCTGATAAATAAGAATGGCGAGAAACTCAACACCTTGAAATAAACCTCATCAGCACAAGACTACACCTCATGCTTCCAAGAACTCGCAGGAGAACTCAATAATAACAAAGCTATCCTAATTCACAATTATTGCAAAGGACTCAAAGAAAACATTCAACAGCAGGCCATCAGGGCAAGCATCAGCAGTAATAATGACATTTGGACCCTTCGACAATGGATGGACTTTGCGATCAAAACAGACAACATTCTGTTTGCAGCAAAAAGGCGAACCAGAGAAACACATAATGATAAGGGATCACAAAGGAAGTAAGAGTACAGAAAGGCAGGAGACTTCAAATGACGCAACAAAAATAGCGCAGGCTGGGTACCACAAGCTGGAATTGACAAACGTAAGGAAGAAGGACAAGGCTACAAATGTGCCAGGAATGGACACTTAGGACCCCTGTGTACATCTAAGAAGTTCTTGCTGGAACTAAAGGATATCAAGGGCAAAGCAGCAAAAATTGAAGTACCAAAAGAAAAGGACAACAAGGATTCCGAATCCACCACTTCGGAAAACTAAAGCGACAGCCTGAATCCATGTTAGAAATTGTCTCGAGACCCAAGAAAGAACATGTATACTACCTAGAGACATCTAATAGTAATAGCGCAATTTGGTACACTTTGATCTCTGGAATCATGGATTCCGTAAAACCCTCATCAACTCTGGCTCATCAAGAACATTTATCAATATCACCTTCACAAGACAACATGCTTTACCCTCAATATAAACATGTCAGGCAAGCAGTTTCCGCAATTCCCGTGTTTGTATGTGGGAATCCAGCGCCAAATTCTCATTCCGGTACTGCTGCTTGCACCCACACACGGGAATTGCAGAAAATTGCAGGTCTTGGCAGGTAACTCAAGCATTGCTGCATGCTCTCATGCCCGCAGCATGTCTGTAGGAGCCGTCAGAGTGGTGTTAGTGTGCGAAGGGGGAAATGACTGCCCTCAAAGCCCATCACAAGTAAGTGATTGAGTGCTCATTTGATCAGGCTACAGTGATGGCTGCAATAGTGGTATATTATTCACAGCTTGTATTTCCCTTCTTTCTCAACGTAAATAAATTATTTCTGCTAGCGTGAAAGCATATTCAGAGTCAGCTGAATAATGCGCGTTTAATGAGCTATACCTCGTCTTGATCTTGTGTGTTTCAAGGTCAGTCATTTATCATGTCGTGCACTAAAGTCCCCCTCGCAGCTGTTGTAGACACGCTGCGGGCACGCAAGGATGCGGAATGCTCGCAATGCGCTGGTACTGCGAGCGCCGGCGCCGGTTTGGAAATTTGGTGCCAGTTTCCCGCATGCAAGCGCGGGAATTGCGGGAAATGCTTGCCCGACAACTCTACCCTATTCACACTGTTTCCCCTATCTGAGTGCTTTCCAGTGACCCAATCGCGCTGAGGACTTGTATATGGAGTGCTATAATATGCTATAAGATGTTGTGCACGAGGGAGCAGAGTTGCCCGGTGGGACGCCTTAGTGCTTGTGGTGCTTTTCAGGGGTAATTCCCCCCCAGATATAGCTCTGGTGTATTTCTTGCCCAGAATAATTTAATGTAGACATGTAAAATATATATTCTGGGAGCTGTGATTCATGTAAGCATGTCGCACAGAAATTTGCAATAACTGCAGTGAATAATACCTGCAAATACCCGGGTGCAAGTAGCAAGAGCACGAGCGGGAAGCACCGAAATGCGCGGAATTCCTGGCCGAAATTCTGTTGAACACCCGCCTTTAAGCGCTAATATTTCCACCCAATACCCGGGCATCGATACCACATTTTCCCGTATTTACTTACCTTTTATTTCGTATAGATCGTGCAAAAACAATCCTCAGAGTTTGCAAGGCTTAATTTCTGAGGTTTGCGTGTCCACAAATCCCACCACATTCTCATGAGAAGTAGCTCATGCAACGCGTATGGTTCACAGCATTCTGAATATATAGCTCTTACTATCTACATAAATCAAACAGGCTCTGTGAGGGGGATTTACTCTTGGGAGGGGGAATACCCTTGCAAAGCACAACACAGACTAGCGAAACTAACCGCCAGAATGTCGTTCCCTTGGGCGCACTGGATGCGCCAGGGTGAGGATAGGCCGTATACCAGCTCTCAAACACCCATGAGCATGGGAAGCGATGTAAATGGGGGAAATATGTCGCCCAGGCGTACATCCCCACATGAATCCCTTTCTACAACATGAATGGGGATGATTGAATGAAATCCAATGAGTACATTCTACTCAGAATGCCTCAGGTCTCATTTATTTTTACCTATAGTGCAACACCAGCAATGTAGCTGGCTGCTAAGATCAGGCTTACTGATGGAGACAGAATGCTAAGTACATATTCTTCCACTGATTAGAATGTAATGAAGCTTGGCCAGTGAAGAGTAATTTATGTCTTCACCCTGTGTGGATGTTCACGCTAGTGGAAATTACAACAGGGGGGCACCCAGAGGCCTGGCGACACTATGTGATTATTTATTGACACAAAATCATGCACGATCTCAGGCATTTAATTTTTCAAGAGAGTGTGATTCATATATTCTGAAAGCCCTGATGTATACGCATTTAATGGCGTAAGTTTGAAGGGAATGTGATGACATTTGCACAAAAAAGCGCGGAAATACCCGCAGAATTCCTTGTTTCTGCTTGCGGCAGCGGGAGCTGGAGTGGGTAGCCTCTAAATCCGCGGGTATCCCACATGCGGGAGCAGGAATGCCATAGATTTTCTGTATGACATCCCCATACGGCATGCATCCCAGATGGGATATAGAAACCAATGTGCCTGAAGCAGATCCCATAGAAGAACATATGTGCAAAATTCACGACAAAATCATGGCTCCTATGACATATCATCAGAAGGCAGAGACAGAACTTGTTTCCGAGTATAATGTCAGCGACAGAGCACACCTTGTGAGTTTCAACATCAAAACCAAGCACCCCATGAAGAAACCGGACAGCAAGAACATTGGACCAGTCTCTATCTCCAAGAAAATCTTCTCATATGCTTACCGCCTGGACTTTCTCAAAACCATGAGGATCCATGATGTCTTCCACATCAGTCTTCTCACTCCTTTCAAAGAAGATGGGACTGCCATCTGAGGAAGATTAAAGCTCCACTAGTCAACATGGAAGAAGGGGCAGAAGAATAAAATGTTGAGAAGATTGTATCATTGGAGCCAAGAAACAAAGCGAACGAGAAGGGATTGTACAACCAGATCCGACGGAAGGACCGCGGTCCAGAAGAAGACACCATGGAGCATGCCGAAAAGATTGCGGAACTTGATGACATGATGGCGCAATTCATCAGAAAAATATTTAACTGTCATGAAGATCTCATTGTCAAATTTAGCTAAATTACTTAAATTTGGCTAAATCCACGAAATGCCTCTTAATGTACCTAAATTGATTAAATGCCAAACCTGGAAAAGTGCTAGAAGTGACAAACATGGCCAAAGGAACATCTTTGAGAAATTCGAAATTCCTAAATCTGTTGAATTTAGGTGTATGAAAAGGGGGGTTTGGTTAAACCTCAAAGTTTTAATACAACTAAATTTAGGTCAATATCATTCATTCTGTACTGGGGTTTTCCCTGATGTTCCTAGTGGATAACCCTTCTGCCCCAGTTCCCAAGAGATACGCACAGACCACTAATACCTCTATAAAAGAGCAGGGAAAGGGAGTGTCAATGGACATCTGCTCAGTCGAATCTGCGCCAGCACTACCAGCTGGAACCAACTCCATACCATCAACAACACCACCAGTATTAATAGTAAGCCATGGGATCCTACAGCTACTACCCAACCGTACAGAATGCGCTCCTTACCCCCACCTTTGGCCAGGCAGACATCTCTGCCAAATTTGCTGCCACCTGCAAACCTACCGCCGTTGACAAAGCCGCCAAGGCCGCCGCCCACCTTGCCTGGATCAACGCTACAAAAATCCATGTCCCCAAATGCCACAGCTTCAAAGCCTCCCATGCCTATGCCAGCAGTTTGACTTGGGCTGTGTGCTCAACTACATCCCCATGGGGGACCGGGACCGGTGTCACTAAGATGTGGGACGGACCCCATGGGGGTCCCAGGAATACACTCAAATGCACCCCCATATAGGGGCACCCGGAGTAGATTGGGGAGGGCTTGCTGCGAATCGTTAGGAGTGGGATGATGCACACAAAGTTGTTCGTGTGCATGGGCTAAGGATGTCATGCCAGCATTCCCGCACACCCGCATCAAGGGCCACTGAATGGCATCAGGCTATTAGGCCTGACAATTCCCATTCAGTTCCCTTTGATGCGGAATTGCGGGAATGCTCGCACGACACCCCTAGCATGGGCTATGTGGCTGGGGATGTGAAGTCAGTGGTAGTGGGGCCCCATGATAAAGTAGCTAGGGAGGCAGGTGTGAAGTGGGTGGACTATGGCTGGACTGTCAACCTTGACTCAGTCAACGCCTGGCTGAAGGACAAGCAGGAGGAATGGAAGACAATGGTACCTGAGGCTTATGCTGGGTCCATCAAGGACAAGGATATTGACAAATATAGGGGCTCATGATGGTCAAGGATATGACCAAGGAGCAGTTTCAGGAGTGGCTGGACCAATGAGCATATGACCACGTGCAGGGGGCGCTCTTGAGCCACATGGTTGCCCTTCAAGTCGGGGAATCAATGGAGACTCCAGCCCAGAAGGCGGCGAGCGTTGAGCAGTGTTGCCATGAGTGGGGTGAATACAAGCATAAGAGGGCGGAGACTGAGGCTAAGCAGGAGGCTTGAAGCTTGAACACAAAGATCATCTTCGTTGGGAGCACTTGGAAGCCAATGCCAGTAAAGATGGCACCGTTGACAACATTGAGGTATATGCTGGTGACAACGAATCCTGGGACAGTTGTGAGCGCCAAATCAAGGAGCAAGTCATGAGCAAGCTCAATCTGGAGGATGCTTCCAGGGTCTCTCACTTTGCCTACAAAACTTTGCTACCTGTTGTGTTAAATATTTGTCTGCTACTTTGCCTGCATTAATTGCTATTTTCAAAAGGGTCTGCTGGCGGCGCTTAGGAGCGATGATGGAGTTAAAAAAAAGAGGTTGGGCAGTAAATCGACCGTATCTCTGCGAATACGCAACGTGTTATGTTGATTCTAGTACCATTAGAATCGTGCAGTCGATGCGCATCGGAATGTATATACAGATCTGCCCGAAATCGCACTTTCAAAATATCGCCCTTCCAGGCCTTTGAGCCGAATTGCATGCCCAAGCGCATTGCACTGCTAAGAACAGTGTGCAAACGTGTTCCTTGGACAGTCTGGAGTCATGTGGAGTGGTTTTTTCAGAGGGGGGCAACGTGTGGGGGTTGTTTCGTACTCACAAGTCGAAACCATGGTAGGCTCTGTGATTCTACTCTGGGTAAAGTCTGTGAATTAAATGAAAAGGACTTAACAAGTGAATATAAGAACATAGTCTAAAACACACCTTTTTGCACATCTAATCACTCTCACCATGCCAACACCTTTTGTCATCCAACTGTGCCAGTCAATTGTCCAAATGTTGGCGCTCAAAATTGACAAGCCGATGATTGAGGCAATCTCTGGTGTATCGGAGTGAACTATCCGGTACATCAACAAGCGGTGGGAGGAGACTGGTTCAGCGCAAGCATCAGAGCATCCAGTGGGGGGAAGACCGCGTCTGTTGGAGATAGGAGACCTTTGGGTAAGCAAGCATTGTCCAATATAATGCGATATAGGTATTAGTTGATTGTTTTAGTATATCTGCAAACAAATAACACACGCTCCCGACCTGTTTCTGGATGAAATCCAGCAAGAACAATCGGAGGCCGCAGGAATCGACGTGTCAATTCTAACAGTGTGGCGGGCACTTTCTCGGCTTGGGATGACCCACCAAGTGGTGAGTAGTATCTACATCTGTTAGTACTTTATGCTCACATACCAAAGCTCGACATTTGTGCTATGGAGCGATGCAAGGAGGATCGTGCCGAGTTTCGTCGCCAAATGAAGGCCTTTCGACCTTCACAAATTGTTTGTGATGATGAGAGCTCATTCAATTGTAAGGTTACCCAACGGAAACATGGGTATGCCCTATTGGGAGAGCGTGCCGCCATGCAGGCATATTTTGTACGCGGTTGCCAGTAAGTTTCTGCTGGTTGCGAAACAAAGTTTGCTTACTTTGATGCGGATAGTTTCTCAATACTGCCAGCAATATCAATAACTGGCATACTCACTGTGCTCATTGTCGAGGGTGCATACAATACTGAACCTTAACTTGGGATCATTCAACTCTGCATAGCATCAATGAACCCCATTACCGGCAGATAATTCTGTTCTTTTGATGGATAATTGTTCAATTTACATGAACGCGAGGGTAAGAGGGTTGGTTGAGGCACAGTATGTGGCACATGAAATCTAATACCATCAGATTGCGCTCACTCACCTGTATAGGGGTGTTGTTTGTATGTATCTTCCATTGTACTCGCCCGACTTCAACCCCATCGATTTGGCTTTCTCCAAAAGCAAGTCTAGCATCCAACATGAAGGAGCTGCTGCACGAGAGGTGTTCCACTCTCGTAATAAAGTTTTAAATGCTCAGATTGAGGCTATGTTGTTCTGTCATGGTTACTCAGTCACTGAAGAGGATGCAAGGGGTTGGTATCGGCACTATTGCTACGTAGATTAGATTGAGATTTAGGTAAAGAAAATTAGAGTAGACAAGGCAATGTTATAACTAGTGGCAGAGATCTGCAGCAACATACTGAGAGAGACGAACAGCAGTTTCTTTTGCCATCTCGAATGGCGGTGCGCCAGGGGTGGTTGTGAATGTGATTTCACTAGGGAGATAAGCCTTGGATTTGCCCTGTAGGTCACCCAAGGCTAGAATACCTTTGGACCAAAATCCTGCCACAAGCCCAGTGAGATTATCATCATTCCTGCCACGCTTGCCTTGATCGCAAAGTGGGAGCCACTCCAAAAGAAGCATGTGGGGTCCAACTTGATATGGGTATCCGTGCAGGCCACCACCAGGGCCATGAGGGGGATAAGGTGGCTGTGCATAACCATATGGATAGTTATGATATTAACCATAAGGCGGTGGGGGTGGTGGCGGATAATACTGTTGACCATGAGTGTACGGGTTGGCAGGTCCTGCCAGGGGTGGGACATGATTCACTGGTTGTGGTAGAGGGACTGCAAGGGGAGCAACTGCGGCAGCAGGTGGCACAGATTGGCTGACCACTGGCTCAGCATCAACGTTTGGTTTCTTGTTGCGCCTGCGTGGAGGAGCATCACTGAGGGAAGCAATCACATTGGAAGGCAGAGATTCCAGTGATCCACCCGATTTTGTCGCAGAATATGAGTTCCTGGGCAATTCAAACAAGAGAATCTATGTACCACATGTTGAGCCCAATAAAGCATATCAGATTGCGTGAGCTCCTTGTGGTTAGGTAGCCCTCCCGGAACTGGGACTAGAATACTGGTCTTGCCACATTCGGCACACTTTCTTGCCTTGATACACTCTTGAATTTCTAGGATCTTATCTGCAATCCCCTTCAGCTCCCCGGCTGCCCGCTTTTCTTTCTTCTTTGAGTCCTAATGTTCCTATGATGTCAAGGTGATATCTAGATGCAGATCATTGTGAGAGACTTGCCTTTTTGTCTTCTTCTTGTCCTCCTCCTGAGCTTTATCCTGTAGCGTAATCACACAGTCTTGAACATCTTTGACAGGCTTTGGAACATGTGGACGTCCACGCTGTTTTGAAGACTTTGCATCTGCCTCATTCTAATTGATCCAATGGGTTAGGACACTGAGATCGAAGTAAATCAGACAAGGAGGCAGTTCCACTACCGTGTAGAAAAGAGGAATAGAACTGAGGGGTGTTGGGAAAAAGGCAACACTGTTGTCAGTCATTGCAAGTGGATATTGGGGGGGAGGAGTGGTTTTGATGGCAGAGCCAAGTTAATTGGGAGGGCTGCAGCTATTGAAAGATGAACTTGATACCAAGGGGATGAACAAAGGCAGACAGGAAAAAAACCAAACAATCAAGAGGGCAAATGCTGAAGAAGAAAAAGATAAGCTGAGTGGAGAGTCGTGGCAAGATAACAAGAATGAGTGGGAGATCATGTGGAGTGGATAGAAGATCACATGAGTGGGTTAGGTCAGCACATGAGGGTGTTGTGGGGCGAGCAGGTGCAGATCTGCATGAGCAAGTGAGAGCCCACACAGGTCTACACGAGTTTGTACGTAAGTTAAGGTCAATGTGAACTAATGATGGAAATACCTAAATAGGCGGGTATGACTTGGTGTGAGTTCATGTGAATCCGTGCAAGTCTGTGCAAGTTTGTGCAAGTCTGTGAGAGTCTGTGAGAGTTCGTATGAGTCCAGATTGATCTGAATAGCTGAGACAAGTACCAAAAAGGTAAGCATGAGTCCGCATGGGTTCTTGGGAGTCAGTGAGAGCCAAGAGAGAGAGGTAGAAGTTAGAGGCGGAGGCAGTAGATTGTGAATGATGGGGCGGAGGGGAGAGAACCACCAAACCAAGAAAGGTGGAAGTCCACAATGGGATAAATACTTCATATTTGTCCACGCAAACAGACAATGCCAGAAAAGGGCAGATGCGAGAATGACAGCAGATGAAGGGCAGTGGAAGCCCAAACACGACTCGGAGACAGTTGAGTGCTATACTCAAAAAGTCGCGCAAGTCCGGCTCAAGTCCATGCGTGTGAAAAGAAAATACCAGGAAAGGCAATGAGAAAAAACAGGATGGGCCCACAAGAAACGAGTGCTGGACAAACAAGAAATATACAAAAGGTAAGTGAGAAAGCGTAAGAGGATGTTAAACATTCTATCAAATATCTGAGTGTAGAGTAGAGTACGTGGCACGTGGATTTGTGCCTCACCACACGGGGACACTAAGAAAAAATAAGATTAAAGTAATTCTGCGTCAGGCAAGAACAGCTGTGCAAAAAAAACGCCGCACACACATGCGTAAGTCATGGGGGATTACAAAATTCACACAGGGTGGGAATCAAGGAACGGGGGAGGTTGGAAAATAGAAACAGGGGAGTGTGAGGGTAGAGGATAACAGGAAATAGAAATCCCACACTGAGTTGGGGAGCGTTGGACATGACGCCAAAACAGTTAAAGGCCGAGGGGAACCAAAAAAACGAGGGAGTCCAAGACGACTGAGTCCAAGAGTCTGGGAGTCCGAGTCGGAGCAGTCAAACGCGATACCCAAAAGGATGAAGGCTGAAACTCATGCGGGGCGCATTGAACAGAATGCGAGCCTTGGGACTGACAAAGGAGCCAGCGTTGCAAACCGAGGCGACCAAGCAAGATCAAATTGGGCCACCTATTGAGGAGCGGTAACCAGCGCCATGTTGTGAGAATGAGGATGGTCATCGCGTCTCATTAAGATACAGGAACGGGGGATTCAAAGCTATCAAAGTTGCTTCCTTAGATTGACTGGCTGAAACAAAATGACAGGTAACTTCGTGTACCGCGCCGTCCTGAATTGTTGAACGATTGAACTACCCACAAAAAAAAACAATTCTCTGAAAATTCCATGAGGAAATGTTAGGTTGGGTGGACAACAACCAAATATTCAAACTTACTTTGCGGGTCACAATTTCGTGTCTTTGTTTCGTATCCCCCTCGCATCTCCTTCAATCACGCATCACCTTGATGTTCATGCCTCGCAATATCGTATCGACGCGTCCCAGACATGTACCCTCCTCACTCATGTCTATGTTGTCTGTATCGTTGTCAGTAGATTCAATATTATTAACTTCATCCGCTCGCACCTCAATTCATGAGTGTCGGTGCTTCTAGTGTCTGAAGACTCTGGTCAACGATTCCGCTTGGCGTCAACACATCGCCAACTCGCCGCAATGTAGGGCAGCGGAGCATGCTGCGCTGAAGGAGGAGGTTGAAAGGCAGCGAAAGGCTAAGAGCGAGCAGGATATGGCGAAGCTGGGACACCCGGGACCGAGGCTTGCCGCATCTGGGGTGCCAAAAGCAACGACATCCGCTGGCAAGTGTCGCAAAGTGACCGTTGAGACAGTTGTGGATGAATCTGAGATGGAATTGCACGCGCCAATGGGGCAGCCTCTCCAGTCGCTCGATCCGTTCTCATCACACAGCAACTGACAGCCGGGATCGCCTAGGCAAGAGCAGAGTCCGCCAACTGATCCCTCCGTAGTTGCAAAACGCTCAATCCTTACAACAGCATGTACCTGGAAGAGTATCTCCCAACAAGCCAGCTGGATCTCTGATATCCAAGGATCATGTACCTCCGCTTGATTTTTACGGACACATTGTGTCCCAAGCGGCTCCAAGAGAAAAGGATTTGACCAGACACTCTGTTTGGGAAGCTGTCATGACCACCCCCCCACCCTGCACATTTTGGGCATCAGTTGCCGGATGAGCACAGGATACATATTCTTAACCATTGGAGTTGTACAGGGTGCCCTCGGATACTGATGTAGCACAAACAAGAGCTCATAAATATGTATAATAGACAATATATGCGAAATTAGAATGTGTTATAGATGGCTTAGCAAAATGTTCGGGTATTTGAGTCTAACTATGAGCATGTTTCGAGCCTCCAACGGCATTAGGATTTGTTGGCTGCTTCTGCTTGCTCGACAGCCCAGCAGCTCCTAAATCAGCCTGTCCTTAGGTTGCCCGAGCCTTCCCCTTTGGTACAGCAGTATGAATAATGTACTTCTGAGGTGCAACTGAGACGTTGCTCGACACACCCAGTAGTCTCCTTTCCTCCTGCGTAACCTTGAACAACTGCCAGAAGGGGGCCGAACCCCCGTCTTGAACTTCAGGGTGCATCACCCTGAGATGCTGGGGCATATTGTACGACCAGTAAACATGGTTGTTGTTGTGCAGTTGATCGGGTGTCACTCCAACACAAGCTTCACACTTGATTGGGCGATTGGAGGTAGGCTTTTTCTTGTGTATCTTGCCAGCAGGTCCTAGACTGAACTGGAGAGAGTACAGGCACTTTGCAGAGGCAATAAAGGTTCACTTCAGCTTTGCCCAGCCAACAGTACAGGCTCCACTCCTCCCACAAAACCCGCATGGGAGGACTCCAACCTTAGGTTGAAGCAAATGAGTCAAGTTTCACGCATATATTAACTTAAGATCACATACCGGCGCCTTAAGAATGTGATCTGGTATGCCAAACTGGTGAGCTAATAAATGCACAGCAACGTGTGCTCGCATCTTCTTCAAACTAACGGGTTGAGCACAGAGAAAACATTTTGTAGGACCTTCACTGGTGGGAGATTGTCCTATGGATTGCAAGGCAAGATTGGAATCTGTAGTTTGCACAAATCATAACTCGCCTTCCCCATATATACCTGGTTTTTACCATAGTCAACTAAGATATGGACAGAGCATTGCTCACCTTTAATCGCACGATACGGAAACGTTTGGGTAGCCATGCGCACAGGAAAGCGGCTGTGTTTTGTCAATAAGAGAGCCCAGCAGTTGAGTGCCAACTCCTGGAGTGATTCATCATCAAAGGACCAGATCTCCTGAGAACTGGAGCCGTCTGGGCAGATGGGTGTAATTAGATATGCAGGAACTTCGAGAATCGCTGACGGCTGCCTCAGCTGTCGCAAATTCATGCTCGTGTGGGGCCACTCGCTTATTCAGCACAAGTCCTAGAGTTTCCCAGGCCTGCTCACGCTGCCAGACCCAGTTTAAGCTCTCATAATCTTGTTTCAGTACAAGAATCTGCCCTCGAATGATCACACCAGGGTCTTTGAGCTGGTCGTAAGAGATCCCACGCCTGTTTTCACCACCTGAGAGTGCGATACTGGTGACATGAATGATTGAAGCGGCAAAAAAGCCACTTGCCGACACAAATGTGAGTGCCAGCTGACCCAGCACAAAATCGCTCTCTACGTCCAAAATGTCCTGAGCGGATGGCTGGTTGGGGTCGCGTGTATAGCAGCAGACACTGCGCAGACAATCTGTTGATTTGGATCACTCCTGTTGGTCCGATGTAATGCTTTACAGTAGTCTCCATGTGAATCCACTTGTTTTCAAACTTTAACCAGCCTTTTTTAGGTGGGATTTTGCTGGTTGTTTGATCAAACAGGGGCTCCGATGGCTGGTCAAGCATGAACTCCAGCTGTATGCTGGTCTCTGAGTCCCAAAATGGTTCCACTTGGTCTGCTGGCTTGTTACTATCTAGGAACGGTTGGAGTGCACACGAAGCGCCGATGTTTGCGCCTCCAGACACGATAGCAGTGGTTTCAGCAGTCGAGCTTGAGAGAACAGCATGGATAGCGGGCTTAGAGTCTTCCTGAAGACCCACATAAGTCCCTAGTGGTCGCATAAGGTCGATATCTTCATGCTCAAGATGCAGAGTGTGAAGCTCAAAAGTGGAAGCGACACTAGCTTTGCTCAGAGCTTGTGCAGCCTGGTCATGGCCCTGGATCCAAGCACTTGAGAGCCTCACGTTCCTCACAGTTACATTGCCCCGCCATGACCGTGGGTTTGTGTGATCAATTCCAGCTTTGCCGCCCAAGCTGAGGCGATATGTGTTTCGATTCAGGTCAGCTTGGCGCTCAAATATCTTGTTCACTTCCTGCAAACCAGCCGCTTGCTTGCAGGTCTGGAGTATATCTATTCACATTGCAATTGTTTGTCATTGTCCGTAGAGTACCAAAAAGGTTCTCTAGACGGTCAGTTCCGCACTGGAGTAAATGGAAGGTCTGGTTCATTCACATAAATTGAACCTTTCCAACGCACCAGAAGGCGTTCTTGATTGTCGCCTGGACATTGTAATAGAGTTGTCCAGGCGTGAAGGATGTTTTAGAATGGGAAAAAAGTGCAAACATAAGATGGCCAGTTTGAGATGGAAGAACAAATTGCTGGGATAGAGCAAGCTCCATATCTGTGAACGCCTGAGCAAAGCTGCCCATAAGTTTGCCAAGAAGAACAAAAGCGCGCTGGTCCTCAGAGGATGTTATCGAGTCCAACTGGCTAGCGTCGTGAATCAATGCAAGAAGCCTATTGGCCTTGGGGACGTTCTGCGGGTCAGTGCCATTGAATAGTAGCTCCACCAGCTCAAGAGTAACACCTAGCAGTAGAATATTCTGCTGATTTATCCCAACATTCAAGTGCGTATTCCCTACAAAAAAACCACTTGAGTTCCGCAGAGCTGAAGCAAAGCACTTCTGCTCATGCTTATAATCCCCGTCATGTGTAATATTGTCAATGCCACAGCGCAGGTTCATAAGTGGCAGATCCCCAAGAAGATCAAATAGTGGCAATTCACTGGAAAGTGTCTGATTGAGACAGAGCGTGTGCTTAGACCAACACCGGCGTGAATCCCCATTGGTAGCAAGACAAATGATGGGGCCATTCTTGACTCAGCCGTGTGGAGACTCATTCCAGCTATCAATTGCGAGCTGGACAAGCTGTGTTTGCTCGGGCTTGAGCTCGGTTTTGTCTGTGCCTGATGCAAGAACGGCCTGCGCTTGATAGTTGACTTCTGAAAATGAAGCAAACGCAAGCATCGTGACCTCCTTGGCAAGACGACACTCGCCAGATGCAATAGCAGCACCGACTTGCTCCAGTTTTTCAATAGGGTTGATAGATATGTTTGATAGGTTCAATTTGCCTGTGGTTTCGCGACTGATGCCGACTAGTGAGTCTGTAACACCGTCGTAGCATCCACGAGGCTCCAGCAAAAGCTTGTCAACACACATGCAGAATGGCTGGAGCATTGGGGCATCATTTTGTGTTGCTCCCGAGTTGTCAGGGGGAGGGCAAGTGTCTTGAAACACGGACGCAACGTTCCCGAGAAGTTCAGGGCGTGTTGTAGTGTAGGACAAGCATTGTGTGCGTGGTGTATGTTTGTTTGAATGGGTGGTTGAGATACCAGGAATACCGAGTCCTTTTGACACTGCAAACAAAAGACGGGGCCCCCTGCACGATGCACCAATGAGGCAATATTGTGGTAGTGTTGCTTGATAGAGTTATTACACTATATTAAAACATAGTATTTGACTGTTTGGTAGCAGGACTTACCGAGAATGATTTAACACTATAAAGCCCATCTGCAGCCATTTGTATGTGCCGAACAATCTCCCATGGTCCAACATTGCTCTCCACCACAGCACAGATGAGACGGGATAAACCAGCCACATCATTCATTGATATAGTTGTCATTAGAAGCTGATGCTGGGTTGCTGGGTTGGTCAATGTGGATATCTTGCTTGTGTTCTTAAGTTGCTGGGAAATTAAAACATATTAGATGGATGTCTAAAGCTTTTTGCAGATGACTCACCTCAAATCGCAGCTGCTGGATTGTATCATTGCACTCTTGAAGCTGGCCTTGGATCTGGGCAACGCGAAGATACTGACGGTTCGTACTTCTTGATGAATTTGATGTGCAGCGATCCTTGATGGATTGGAGCTTGCTGCTTGCTCTAACGCGCTGGCAATCCCCACAAGCAATCGGTGTAGCAGCTGATTTGGCCATGCAGCTATTACTTCCGGCCCAAAATGCATATCCACCAGCCTCCATCTTGTTGATGTGATAAGACAATTGGCCACCTTCATGCAAGCTCCATGGATAGTTTTCAAACATGTCTTTATTGAGTTGAACCCGTATTCCAGGACATCCCCAATTAATCTCTGGCTCAAATAAGTCATTCACGCTCCCAAGCGCCGTAGAAGCAATTGCATTCGTGGGGTGGATGCTAGATAATGATCCCGGTTGGGTTGAAGTGGGTCCATGGATGCGGGAGAAGACATGCCTGAATAAACCGATGGAGTCAATGAGTGTGAGTTTGAGCGCTCGGTCTCAAATCCAAGTTGGAGTTGACGAGCAGCTTTTGTACACTTCGCCCGACCAAAATGCTGCTGGAATGCTTGCGCGCCCTGACCCGGGCCTAAATTGATATCCGTATAGCAGGCTGGGCATTTTGTGTAGTGGACACGAACGAGACTTCTGTGTTGATCAGGTTGTAATTTAGTGAAGATGCCTTTGCCCCGGCTATTCATCGGTGGTGCAGGCATAATTGGTGATGCTATATAGGTGCCATTGACTCGTTTGGCGCATAGAAAGGAGGATCCAGCCCAAAGTCTGCATCGGCTAGGTCTTCCAGGCCACAAACAGTGGGCCAACCTGGAGTAGGCTCAACTAGTTGTTGTAGAGGGTTTGTTTCTTGGTTTACAAGGAGCAGAGGGCTTAAAGTATATGTATCACTCATTTCAGACATAGTAAAGTCGAAATCCGTCGGAAAACCATTGAGAAAGATTCTGGTTGAAACAACGATAGCAGGTCAGCAGCAGAGTCCAGTTTTCATTACTTTCGACAGGCTCAATGCCCATGTGTTTGTTGAGCCCGTCAAGCAGCCAGTTATCACACATGAACACCCAATAGGGAATCACAAGCAATAACCCATGCGTGTTGGATTGAGTTGGATTGGGTTCAGATCAGGTTCGGATGAGACTCTGAATTTTGTTGGAAATGATAAGAGAGAGATGGCAAGATAAGTTAGCCAAGTAGGCATTCCGGCATTGCTTGGCCAAATCTCATCTGTGTTCAGTGTTCAAACTTGCAGTAGTGGATTTACAAGCACTTTCATTCAGGTCTATGTACTTGGTACCATCATAATACATATGTAGAGGGAGAATTATGGCCTGCTCTTTTCTGGCGGGAGGCTTGCACATTTTGGGCAAGTTGAGAAGCGCCGTACTCACCACCCTGGGGACCCGTTAGTCGATTGTTACTTTTTTTGGAGCCCCTTGTTGCGTCCTGAGGTTCGTTGGCAGATCCGAAGGCATCTGGTTTGGCTGGACTCCTGATGAGGTCGAGCATGTCGGATGCGGACAAGGATCGACACCTAAAAAGCGAAATGGTAAGCGTAACTGCTGCACAATACCAAAAAACCAACGCTAAACATCATAAACAATGTTAGTATGCAGGGTGAACACCGTGGAGTGGAAGCAAGGCAATGCTTATTGACATCGACAAACTGAAACATGGCCCCTCGTTCAAAATCAGCAACATCAATATATGTGACAGTTCAGGGTGTCGTATACAGTTCATGGTATCCCACGATCTCGTCAGTGTGCTGCAAGATATGCTCGCAAACTCCGATTTTAAGGACAACATGGTGTACACGCCGCTATGCTTATGGACAACAAAAGAGAAGAAAGAACAAGCTCATTACAACATGTGCTCCAGCCTGTGGTGGTGCAATGAACAGGTAAATTAATTACTTTAATTTAGCGAGAAACGTGAACTCACCAATAGAACAGGAGCGACTCGCGAGGGAGGGAAAGACGGATGCGACGATTTTGCCCCTCATTGTTGTGATGGACCAAACGGTTCTCTGAATGATGTGCGGCGGCCAGAAGGCATATCTGGTCTATGTAACGATTGGGAATCTCAATAAGCGCATGCGAAGAAAGCCGAGTAAACAAGCAATGGTTTTGCTTGGGTACCTACCTATCGACGCATTTGAGGATATCAAGAACGACGACGAGCGTCGGCACTTGAAGGCGGAACTCGTTCACCGGGCTCTACAGAGAATCCTCACACCGCTGAAGAAGGCATCCGAGGAGGGTGTTGAGATGTGGTGCCCGGATGGTTGCCTGCATCGTGTATTTCCGCGCGTGGCTGCGTACTTGGCTGATTGGCCGGAGCAAAATCTTCAGTGTTGCATGTCTGAAGCAAGCTGTCCGGTCTGCAAGTTGGAGTACAAGGGTCGAGGGGATCTCGAGGTTGACGCAAAACTGAGGACCCGAAAGGAGATGTTGGATGTGATCGTTACGTACTTCGCCGAGGGGAACACAGCGGAGCTCAAAGCACATAGGTTGAAATCAGTATGGCCGTGGTGGGGGGACGTACCGCACGTGAACCTTGCGACTTGCTTCGCGCCCGACCTGCTACACCAGGTGTACCAGGGTCTGTTCGAGACCCACTTGCTTCGATGGTTGAGGCATCTTGTGGTTGATAAGAAGTTGGACAAACGGTTCCGGTTGATGCCGCAGGCTGCGTGGATGCGGCATTTTTCGAACAGGATCACGGCGGTCGGGCAGAGGACAGGACGCAAATGTAAACAGATGATGGCACAGATTGTGCCTGTCATAATTGGTGACCTAGGGAACAAGCTGGCAAAGATGGTCTTGGCACTCGTCCACTTCATGTTCCGAGCGCATGCGTCCAGTATGACCAACTCTGACTTACAAGCGATGGAGGCCGACCTGGCGACGTTCCACGAATACAAGGAATTCAAGACAACGGGCCAAAATATCGGCACGCTGAAGTGCGGAACTCCGGCACATGATATTCCCACAAATTCCCACATTGCGGGTGCAGGAGCCACTGCGAGATTGGCCTTCGATAAGCAAGTTCCTGCCCGAAATTTCGGCGGATTTCGGTACTTAAGCGCCCATAACTTTGGCAAACTTTGGCGAAGTCTGCTGCATTTCTTCCTGACTTATTTGAGTTTTATTTGGGGGAGATTGTGCATAAACATGCAGCAGTCCCCTTCAGCTACTGTCAAGACTCACAATGAGAAAGTCAGTGTCCCCAAATGTTGCCACATTTGGACAGTAAAACTCCCATCGAATATAGAATACTTCTAGCTCCCAGAACATACCATTCTTATTGTCAGATAAATTGTTTCTGGGTATGCAAAGTGTGCTTTATGCTCACAGGGGAATTAACCCCTGAAAAGCGCCACACAGACTAACAAATTTAGCCTGGAGAATGCTGCTCCCCTGTGTGCAATTACTTCATATAGTATATATATAGTCATATACCAAGTTCTAGAGCAATTGAAACAGGGGAAAGGGGTGAAACAGTGCAAAGAGTGGGGGATAGGGGCTGAGAGCAGGATAAAGTGTGCTTTGCTGTTTGAACTAAAGGGTTTGGGTGGATTCCAATGAGTACATATTGCTCAGAATATAGATTTGCACTAGTTCGCCACTTCAAAATGATACTTCTAGGTGTCACTAGTATGATATCCTGGGAGGAATCCTCGTACAGGAGGTGCACATACTGGATGTGGAGACGCTACATTTCCCATGAATGGAGATGTCCTATGAATGGGATCTTTTGTGAACCAGGGTTATAGGCTAATCTGAGCATAATGTACTCATCAGCATTTTCTCATTTGATCTCATTCCTGTGGTGGGGAATAGGGGTAAGATGTCCCCCTGTTATCATGCTAACAGTTCCACTGATTGGAGTAACTTGGAACTTTGTATATGTCATGTCATAATACCCAAAAGTAGAATTGCTGGCATAAATTGCTCATAAAGCGCCGGGATGATGTGGTATCAGGGGGACAATAGTTTTTGATTATCCCCCAGGAGCATTTTGACAGTTTCTACAAGACGGAAATTAAATACAGCTAGTGTAATGATATATTTGGGATGCTGCAAATTATCTGCATTAACGTGCCACTCGTCATGCAAATGTGGTGGGTTCTCGGGACCCTCATTTCTCACAGTGGTACCTCTACACGAGTTTCTACTTGCGTAGACCCCTTCCCACACTCAGCAAGCATGCTGGCAGTGCGGGGACTTTGGCAAATGCCAGAATTCCCGCAACGTGCGGAAATGCTGCCAAAATCCCGCACTCTGGCGTGCGGGAGCCAGTGCAGGTGCGAGATTGGCCTCCGAGAGGCTAACCTTGGCGTGCGGGTGCTGAATTTTGGCACCAACTTTGGCCCGACATGCTTACAAGGAATTGCTGGTAGCACAGGGTCTCTACGAATTGTCTGCGCGGTTTGACAAGATCCTGAAGCTCCATATGTTGAAACATTACACGTACATGGTTCGACAACTTGGAATGCTGGACAGGTTCAACACGGAAGTGCTGGAGCACCTGCACATTGAGTACGCACAGGTGCCATAGCTTGCGTCAAGCAAGCATCGTCCCCTTCCCGAGATGGTTAGGTACATTCAGCGGCAAGAGACGATTAGAATACATTGTGCTTACCCAGACTAGTGGTTGTCGTTGGATGATGATGATGATATAGGCGAAGGCAGGGGTGAGGGCGAGGGCTGGAGATGGTGTCAGAGAAAACCTCCTAGAATTATAGCATGTTATTTAGCCTAATTTATGGATTGCCAGATTTAGGTCTACCGCCCCATTAATTACTGCTATAACAGCAAGTTAACATGGATTTGTAGGATTTCAAAAATTTAGCTAGCCCCAGTTGGGTCATGATTCTAACCAGACATGTCCCATATTAGGTAACCATTAATTAGTCCAGATCAGGCTTCATCCATATCAGCTAGTCACTTAATTAGTCCAAGTCAGATCATGTCCTGATCAGGCAAGGTCCATTACTCCACACTGATCAGGCACTCAAGGAAGCAAACACCTGCCACATGACTCCAGCCCTATGGCTCAGCCCCTCACCAGCCCAAGTCCCCTCCTGCCCTCCCCTCACTCTAGGCCAGCCCACCTAAGCCTTCACCCAGGGGTACTTTCTAGCATTTAGCCCCTTTGGTCAACAGGGGATGGAAGACTGCAGGCTATTTCAGGAGTTTGATCATATTGCAACTAGGGTAAGCCTGAAATGGACCAATTAGTCCCCATTTGGACAACTCAGCCTCAGGAAATAGAAGCGCGTTTTATAGCACTCCAAAAGTTACATAATCAGGGTCCAATTTTGAATTTCAAATTCATCCACAACATCCCAAAAGGGTGTTAATTGTATGGGAATGTGCCTGTTTGGGAAGACATTAAAAGAACATAATTCAAGCACTTCTGAGCATTAATTTGCAATTATAATTGTATGAGATTTGGCAGGATTTTGTTGGATTTTTCATGTATAAAACTGGGGAGACAGCTATAGCTGCAATCTGGGTAAATCCAGTAAATCCTGGTTAATTTGGTGTAATCCAGCTAAATACACTGCTATTATTACCCAGGTCTATATAGAAAATGCGCTTTTTTCTGACGGGGGCTGGGACGAGGGTGAGGGTGAGGGCAAGGTCGAAGAGAACACGGTTGAGGTGGGCGGGTTAGGCGATGGCATTGGAGACGACGGAGCAGCGGCAGGCAAGGTCAACGTTCAGCCTGCGGGGAGTGATGTGTTCAAACAGGTCTTCTACCCTAGCCCTCGTCGGCAGATGGCTAAATCTGCAATGAGGTGAAATGTGCCAATTCAGGAAGTGATGGATAAGTACAGCGCTTCGAACCTGATGTCAGAAATCACCAAATTCCTTGTCCGCGAAAAAGGGGTGAAGTCACATGATGTTCTGATATCTTGCCATAATCATGTGGACGTCTGGCACAAGCTCTACCTCCATCACAATCCCCTCCCCTTTGTTCCCTTCGACCCTACCCGCCGTGACGTTGTGGGCACTAGTGCACCGGTCCTAGACAAATGCGGCCGCCTACAAACCCCGGGGGTCTAGGACGTTGCTTTGTTCCTTGAAAAGCCAAACTGCCTATGTACGTTTTTTCCTCCCTATTTTATTCTTACTTATATGTGCTCACTGTTTGTGTAACTAATAGGCTTGGATGGCAATGGGGGTTGTGACGGAGGAGACCAGCATGGGTTTTTGTGTATGTAGTCCACGCTCCTGATATGTCACACTTGCTAATGGTTGTTGCGGTCTGTGGTCTAGAATATGGCACTGGCCGCATACACTCCCTGTTCACTCTCCTGGGTCATCTTAAATATCTGTGCTCTGAGCCACTAGCCTGCGTAGAAGTATTCAAGCCATTCAACGCCACAGTTTCTGAATTCAGCGGAATGCACTCGACAAAACCTGACGACGACTCTGCAAACCAACGCTGAACCCTCATTATTCCTGTCTCCGATATTGCTCTTGTCTGCCATCTCGTGCCAAAATTCCATAAGCTTCAACCAACCTTGAGACTCACTGCTGGGCTCAACTTGTACCCCCACAGCCAATACTTTTGGCTCAATCATTTTTACAACCATCACCTCTATCAGCTCATTCTACACTGGTGGCGCCGTCGCCCCCGCTTGCACGATCAGCTGTTGGTGCTGACTCGCTCTCGAATATGAACTTGACCCTCAGCTTCGCACCCCGTTGATGCTTCGGCGCATTCTCAATTTTGAGCATTTAGTGCTTGTTCCACTGCACTCTTCCCCTTTATTGTTATGTCTTCTATACCGGTCTTTGTTGCATTTCCACCGATGAAAAATGATATTTTTTCCTGTTCGCTGGCTCGAGTGACGTTTCCTAATTTCTCTGCGCTTTGCATCCATTCGAGTGTTGCATTTATCTGGCGTGCGCTGCCACACAGTACGTTCCCTGATTGTTTGTCCATTATACCTGCTTACACCTGCCTCGACAACACCTCCCCCTGGTGTATGCCCACACCCTCCACTCGATACATTGTAGCACAAACACCTCTATTGAATCTGCAGCCCTGTCCAATGCCATTCCTGCACCTGCAAAACTTGTCTTGCAAGCCTCAAATCCCGCCGCACTCGTAACACTGCCCTTTTCCCATCCACACACAACCCAAATCACTTGCCGCCATGTTACACAATCCGATCACACAGCATGGCCGCATTATGATCGCTCTTGCAAGCACAATTTTGCCTGTGTCGATTGACCCCTGGGGCTGTGGCGGCCGTGAGGCGGCAACAGCTGACTACCAAGAGTTGGCAATGGCGGGGGGGCAAACAGCGGGGGGCACTGGCAAGTTGGGGGTAAGTTGTTTCATGATTTCATGTGATGTTGGCGCCACTGATTTTACCCCTTTGAGGTTTTCTTATAAACAGTCTCATGCGGCTCCCCGGGCCCCATGGCCCACCCCGTGATGTCTCGGTTGGTGGGGGGTGCTGGATTGATGTTGTACCCAGCACTCCTATTGGGTGCCTTTCTGTATCTGCAACATGTCAACAACTGCCTCACTTAATGTGCGCACTTCCTAAGGATGTTGTGCGGGAAGATTCCGGGAATCCCCGCACCCGCAGCCGGGAATCCGAGGTGTGGAGGCTGTGCCTGCGCTTGCGGGATTCCCCCGGAAACTGGCAGATGCCCGCAGCATGGCGGGAATGCGCGAGCACGGCAGGAATGCGCGAGCGCGGTGGGAATGCATGGGTATGACGGGAATATATAGGCACGGCAGGATGCGCGAGCACGGCGGGAATGTGCGGGTAGGCAGGAATGCAAGTAGTCGGCGGGATAGGCACTGTCCGGGCACATGGATGTTACGTAGGTGTAATATTTATTGGCTATAATATACATTAGATACGGAATTGACCTGGCAGTTCAACTGAGAACCAATAACCAGTCAAGCCATCAGCGTTGTGTCTCCTGATCTGTCATATAAGCTCTATATTTGCCAACAGCTCCAGAAAGGTAAGTAGTACTCGAAAGTGAACAATCGCAGAACTCACGGCGCTCTGGCGTAACCGTCGTGCGGCAATCAACGACCGCGTTGGGATGAATCACAGTATCGACTGCAGAGTCCGTGGCAAGCACTACGTCGTTGAGCCGTGTGAGTCAATGTGAGAGGAGCGCGTGGGGAGGAGGGGAGTGAGTCACATTGGTTACGCGTTGGATAGGGCCTGTTTTACGGGGAGTTGGCGTGGTAAAGTAATCAGTAACATCTGTGGCAAGCACAAATACGCAAGACACGTACATGTGAGCTGCCAGGAGCAATATTACTAACAGTGTGTTCACTGCGCGAGGGAAACAATCCTTCGGTGTTGAGGACGAATCAGGTGGAACAATTGGGCGCTTAAGTCATTATCCTGGACAGATCAAATGAGAACAAATATATATTTGGGCGTACAAGTCAGCAAACTATGTAAGAACAAGCAAATCGACTACAGAAACAACGTGTAAGAGGACGAATTAATTAACGTTTAGCCGTAGGCTTGGCCTTCACGGCCTTTGCAGCTGTCGCCACAGCCGTACCTTTAGGCGGCAGCACCAATATTCCCAGCCACACCAATCCCGCCTTTGAATATGAACCCAGCGACACTGTCGCTTCAATTGTTGCTGGCACCAGGTTACGTCTGTGTTTGCTCACAATAGAGCCGGCAAACGAGAAGGCGCATTCTACGTCAACACTCAATGCTGCATTGCGCGAGGGTCAGTCGTTTGGGCAACCTGATCATTGAAATACAGACCGGGCGTGCTTAAGATGTCAAGTGCCATCTGCGTGAGCCCGAGATACACGTTTCCGGCGCACCGTTGCCTGTACCACCAAGTGAGCTGGTCGAGCATAATTGGCTCGCCTTCCTCGCTGTGCTTGATCAACGGCTCGGCTGAGTAGTACAATCAGTGATAGAATGGCAATAATGCAATGCAAGATGTTACTCACCTCTAACGAAGGCTTCAATTGGGCTTACTGCTGTTTCCTTTGCAGTACCAATACTGGCGTACATCTTACCGAGATAGCCCTTAAGGTTTTGTTAGGGCAGCTGCTTCGATTACAGTATACGAACATACCTTGGAGTAAGAGAATTGAGATTTCTCGGGGGCAACAATTCGCTCGTTTGACGTTGCCTTGTAGTGGGTTTTCCAGCACGTCTCGGCAATTTCTACGGCTGTATTGATCCAATCACCCTCTCAGCCTGCCGCATCGAAATAGCTGGTACACATCGAGGGATGTAGCACTACGTACGGATGAATTGTATATAGTAGTGACAGTGAATGTAATAAATGGGATACGCACGCATCGCAAGGCGATAAAGCTCAGACTTGTCGGTTTTTTCAAAGTACTTGTTGAGAACCCGGTGTGCGCGATAGGCAGCTTGACACATCCAGAGTGGTAACTTTTTTTCGAGACACATCTCCCGATATTTGCATTCGAGCCCGTCATGATGCACAATGACGTCGGCTATCATTGGGCCCCTGCACGCGAGAGGAGTTCCGTGGCAACAGATAGTGGCTGAGATACGTCAACAAAGCATATTCAAGAATATGAGATAGCAAGGAACTCACCAATAATACCAGCAATAGACCTTGAATCGTCTTGCGGTCTGCCTTCCGAAGTAACAGTTCTCTTGGAATATAGTGTGTAGTTACCTGGAACTCGATACTGAAGAGATTGAGTTAACATATACCACACAGGTGATAATAGGGCACTTACGTTGCATCCCACGTTCAGTCACAGCCCTCCAGCATCTCCTCCGATGAGTTCCAGCGGGTCAAGTTATTGCGCTTGATGTTGTGAGGTGTGGGGACCTCCTTCGTCACACAAATCCCTTGGAAAATTGCCCAAGCCTTAGGCATGAAACGCAGGCAATGAGCAAGCCTTGAGACCTCAAGAAATACATTAGCCCTCACACAATACAAATCTGTGAAGGAGGTGGCTCGCCTTGAAGAGAACCATGGCGGCATGTGACTGTTTGATCTCCTCCGCTGATCCTATTACCATCTTTGGTAAATCAATCTCTACAGTGTCCTCATTGTCTTTGGCATCAGGCTCGTTGCTACGTCAGCAAATTGTGTTTTGCCTCCGGGGCTCCGGAGGGCTGTGGAAGGGGGGTGGGTGGCTCCCGCCCTACGATTCGCCCGGGAGTGCCCGGGAGTGCTCGGGAGCACTCCGGAGCCCGGTGCTCCGGTGCTCCCAAGGCTCCTGAGCGCTCCTAAGCGCTCGGGAGGACGGGAGCCACCCGCCCCCTTCTGCAGCCCTCCAGAGCACCGGGAGCAAATCCAAGTTTTGCTGAGTATCTACATGGAGCACTATCGACTGATCCAAACCGTCGTCGTCAAGGTCAGAGTCTTCTCGCATCTACAGGATGCAGTTAACCTCTAGCTCCGCCTGCCAGTACTCCACGAACGCTTACATTATGCTCCACAGAAACCAATTCCTCTGGTTCATCCTCCTCGTCGCTGTCGCCCCTGCCATGCTCTTTGACCATAGCATGCCGCTTAGCACGAAAAGGCGCTGCGACAGCCTGAGATCGACATGTCATAGTTATTAAAACGTTATCAAATATTGAATTAAAAAAACCCACCTGAACAGCTAAGTTTTATACGTGTAAAACACAATGAACCCGGGCCTTGGGTCCAGTGAGTCGCTTCAAACCATATGTCGCCAATTCCTTCATCATCGCCCCGTTGTTCAACGCATTGTCGGACACAACACCCCAGACCTATCAAACAATTAGACTACATGTATATATACTTTAGGACTTACGAACTCGATCCTTGATCTTGAATTTTACGAATACCGTGTGCAGGGTCTTGGCAAGCTCCACGCCTGTGTGTCCCTCGTCATAACTATAAATTCAATGTGTCAGATGCATAGACGGTACAAGATGCTGTCACTTGCCTTAGACACTCTAAGACAAATCTCTTGACGGCAATAGTTTGAGGAGACGACAGGGAAGACGAAACGACGGGGCGGAATATCACGATACCAAGAAAGTCATACCCATTTCCGCTCTGAAATAAGTCGAGAGCGGTATGGAAGACCCCTGTGTGATCCTAAGTAATCGAATTAGTCTGATTCCGATTATTTGGCGGATAGGGGTTTACGCACCGCAAGGACCTTCTTGATATCGGTTTGAGTAGCCTGGTATATGCACTGAATATATTTGCTTATTGTGACGCAGTGTGGCTGGTGAGTGTGGGCATCAGGATGGAGCAATCTTTGTAGCTTAATAAAAACAAATCAATAGCAACACAAGCGACAGGGAAGCGTACTCATATGTCTCTCTTTTACTATGCAGAAAGGCCGCGCGCTCTCTGCCATCCAGAGAGCAAAGCTCTCGCGTACTTGCTCAGGGGTCAAGTGCGCAGTGCTACCTCCGGTAATGCCAAAGTCCCCAAGGACCTGAGTTTGCTTTGTCGAAGACGGGCAAGTTTGTATGTGCCCCATTAATCCAGATGTGGTGGACACTCCGATCAGGCGACGCACAACACGACTGCAACTAGAAAAAATAAAAGCGTAAGCAGCAGAATCAAGCTCAAGACAGATTGAAACCTACTGTTTACACTTAAACCCGTAATGCGTGACACTGAGATTGTCCTCATAAATCAGGACGGGATCCTCAAACGTGGCATAAGCGAGAGCCTTTGTATCCTTGATGCACGCAATACACAGGGCTACCACCAAATATTAGATATATATAACACTAACTATAGAAAGCACTTACCGAGCTCTGACTCGAGGTCTCCAGCTTTTCGCTTCTGTGCAGTTTTATGTCGACGTTTGTTTTTGAGGGCAACGCTGAAGTTTGAATCGCCTTCAGATATTGCGGATGCTGTTTCTGCCTTGGTATCTGCAGGCGTAGAACAACAGGGGGTCGTAGGCGACGACGGGATTGGCTCCTCCCCAGGATTGGGGAAGACACTATAGCGTGCTGTAAAAGAATTATTTTCAATACGTGTAGCTAAAGTCTGCTCAATAATAGACTTACATGCAAGAGGACTTGAATCAGCTTGTGCTCGTTTACGAGACTGCTTGGTGGCTGCATTTCGAGTTGTTGAGGCTGCAAAAGAGTATGAGAATAAGGTATCAGGGCACATGACATATTTACTTACCTGGAGTGCCCTCGTTATCAGAGGAAACCGGAATTGGGGTCGGCATAGGTGAATTGAGAGAGCAAGGGTGGCCCGAGACTGTCGATATCCAAGCTTCTATCAACGCGTTACGTGAGGAGGGCTTGGGATAGGACTTGCAACCGGGCTGGCTCATGTTAAATAGCTCAATTTTGATCGGCAGGTGTCGTGGCTGAATACCAAAAAAACGTGTGAGATAATTCAAGTATGAAACTTGCACAAAGATTTAAACCTACTGTGGCTAGATGTTGACGAGCGTTGAGCCGGGTGGCAGAGGAATACTGTAATGTCACTTAATGCCGGGTCAATTGTGGATACCATCACGTGATGTTGTGTACTTCGCGGTGCACCACCACCGCAAAATCCCCTCCAGCACAACAGGTCGTGCGGGCGACTCGTGTCGCGTTGCAAGTCCAACACCCACAAGGTAAGCATACGTTGCCATAATTAAATTGAGCTCCATTTGATGTTTTCATAATGCAGCACTCTTCTGCACATGATAGACCCGCCGCGAGGTGGGCCTGAGATACGCCGTCAATGTTTGGGTACGTCTATCATTCACTTACTACAAACACAGCAGACTAACCAATTGAGAAACAGCCTTACCCAAAATGACAAACCTCGCGTAATCGCGAGTCCAAGATATGTTCCCAGCGCCGTTCCTCCTCATTCCAGATATTGAAGCCGTTATCTTGTTCCCATGCCCCGCCAAAGCAGATAATTACTGCGTTGTTGCTGGAGTTAACTCGCGTGCAAAACACTTCTCTGCCTGAATTCACCCCTTTCCACCACACCACTCAATTAGTACTTGTTCGCCTCCCGCTTTGTAGCTAGGACCGATACTTGGTGACTGCACCGCCTTGGGTCAAATTTCCTATTCGTCCAACCAACCCCCACGTTGTCCGCCCGTAATCTCCTGATCGCCTACTCGAGCACCTCAAGCTTGGCTGCAAACATCTCTCCCTCTTACACATCAGCCAAAGGCTCTTTCGCCTACCCTTCTCCTCGCTCTGAGACCGCAACCATCGGGCCGTCGTACCTTTCGCAGAGCACCCCGAGCTCTGTCATTGAGCCTTCTTACTCGTATTCCTATTTGATGTCTCGAGCATCCACGCACACGCTGATGATGTCTCAGCCTGCCTCTCCCATGCTACCAGTATCTGCTCCGCTGCAGCAGCCTACCCCACCGCAACACCAGCAGTCCTGGTCTTCCATGCCTCCTCCCCGCCTCCAGCTCAGGCTGACAATAAGGACCAGTCCAAGGTGAGATGAACCTACCTCTCAATCACGCTGTTTCTAACTCTATGTACAGCATGATATAATCTCAGCACCCGCGTCTCCCGGTACCTCCACCGCGAACGCCGCTGCCCAAAGGGCCAAGAAGAAGCATGTCTGCACGACGTGCTCCCGGCCATTCTCCACGAGCAGTCACTTTGCGAGGCGTACTCGGTATGATACGGCTGTTATCTCCATTTCATTTCAACTTACCCATGTTCTACAGTGTCCATACTGGGGAGAGGAACCACAAGTGCCCGTTCCCAGGATGTGAAACCCGGTGTTCCAGACAAGACAATCTTCAGCAACAGTAAGTCTCCACTTGCTCTCTCAGGACAGGTCGTGTGGGTTTTTGGAGCTGGTCCTCTGCTAAGCATGACTCAGCAACTCTATCTTTCTTGCCTGGTCCCTTTCATTTACTTCTCCACACCCTCGGGTGAAGTTGCTCTATCTCTGCTGCGCCGTTCAGCTCTCCACCATGATTGCCATTGTTCGTGTCCCCTTGCGGCTCGGTCAATTTCTCCCATGAGCGCTCGTTGGCAAAGTCTATCTTCTTGGCATCCGTCTTCTTGTCTGCATTGATCACAGCTAACATCTATGTGCCTTTAGTTATTGTATCCATCTCTCGCCAAAGTCCTGTAGGACATCTAACTCGGCAGCGACTCGGACGGATATCGCGCCTGCCATCGAAAGCGCTGTGCACAATGACGTGAGCGGCCAGGGGGTCCACGCGACACATCCGTCTGCGCGACCCCACCCCTATCCTTCGCCATATCTGCCACCACACCTTCACTACTCAGCTGCCCCTCCCTATGGCACGTACCTCCAATACCCTCATCCCACTAGCTCTCCTGTTCATCCCGGGCAACCTCAGATCATGCCCGCCCCTGGCCAGCCGGACATCCACTATCCTTACCTGCCGCCGATGACATACACGTACCCGACTGGGCGACTCAGGCGGCCAGCGCCTGTGCCATTGAAAGTGCTGTGCACAACAACATGAGCGGGAGGCCAATTTGGCGCTGCTGGCCCCGCACGATGGAGTGTTGCCCCCGCTCAAGGACGGCCCTGCCACAACGAAGAGCGACGGAGGTACGACGAGGCTGACGTGCGGGAAGACTATTAAGCGTCCCAGGGGGTCTACACGACACATCCGTCTGCGCGTCCCCACCCCTATCCTTCGCCATATCCGCCACCACACCTTCACTACTTGGCACTGCCCCTCCCTATTATATCCTAACATCAACACACCGTGTAGATAGAATGATTTATGAAAGATATATTATTGTGTAACTAGCCGTGACTCGAGCAACGGCGCGGGTGTAGCGGGCAGCAAGAATGCCCGCAAACAGGCGGGCACAAGGCGGGAATCATGGCGCTTAGGTGCCAGATTCCCCGGGAAGCTCCCCGGGCATTCAAGTGATTTTGGCGATGCTTGCGCCCGCGCCCAGCGCCGGCATGCGGGATTTTCCGGGAATTTTCGCCCAGGGAACAGGGAATTCCCGCATGCCGGTCTCCCGCGCGACATCCTTACTGGAATTCAGTATTCTTTATGCTTGAACATGCTTTAGAGTTCTCTGAGATATGCTTATGAACTAGACAGCATATATGTGTTGCTAACATTTAGATTTGTTGCTTCTAGGCAATCAATGCGTTAACCAATCACCCTGCTGTCACAATATATGATCGCTACGCGCTCTTGTCTGCTGACTGGGCTTCAATATCTCAAATATGCGGCTGGCTAAAGGTAAACAAACATTATTTGAGCTTATATTCAACTGTATCAGATTCACAACCCCTCAGTTCTTCTGAAGCGCATCAGAGATGATGTCTTCTGAGAAATATCCCACTCTCAGCTACTCAGTTTGCATTTATTTTGCCTTGATTTCCTTTGTGTCCAATCTAGAAAAAAGCCCAGCTGTCCACGCATCTCCTGCTCTTTTGACAGGAGTCCTTGCGTGTAAAGCCAAGTTGCTTGTATACACTGCCACGAGAAAAGAATTCTCCACGTGACTTTCACAAGCCTATCCTGCTGCGTAGGTCCGGCGACGCGGTTTCTGCTCAATGTAATGCAGCGATTCAATC